>VXAA01003176.1:989472-1017241 GCA_013399115.1 Anseranas semipalmata
GGCCACGGCGCCCCGACCCCAGCCGGGGGCGGCGGGAGGCCGGGGCGCTGGGTGGGCCGAAAAGGGCGGGAAGGGGCGCGGGGGGAGCGGCGTCGCAGCGCCCGGCGGGTGTCGCCCCTCAGCCCGGCCGGGTGGCGGGACGGGACGGGACGGGACGGGACGGGACGAGGCTCACCCCGTGAGGGGGCGCCGCGTTTCACTTGCAAATGGGGGCTCCCCTGACGCCCTGACTCCTTCTCCCGCAGCCAACCTGGCGCTCCGCAGGAAGCTCCACCGGCACAGCTGCTCCCACCGGCGGTGCATGCCGCTCCACTCCCGGGTGCCCTTCCCCTGAGCCCCCGCGGCCGAGTTCGGGCAAGGTAATGCGTGTGTGGTCGCTAATAAAGCCAGGCGCCAGCGGGGTGCAATGACCGAACCCCCCATAACAATTCTGTGGAGAAGCTGTGTGGGCTGTGGCCGACGCTCTCCGGAGTAAGCACATTTCCTAATTGCACCTACATTGCCAAACAGTTCAAGGCGCATTTTACTAACCAAACCACAGACTTGGTTTCGTCTGGTCTCCGGGCCCAGGGATTTGTTCCAAAAATAGGGCTCTGGCGAAGCGTGGGGCCAGACGCGGGGTACGTGCGCTTTATCCAAGCCCGCTGGCGGGAGTCCAGCCCCGCCGGGGCCGCGGCCCCGCTCGCCCTGCTCCTGGCACTGGCTGCCCGGCCCCGCTCGCCCCGTGCGGAGAGGTCCGGGAGGAGAACGCTGGGGCCTGCCAGGTAAACTGAGGCGTAACGGCCCGAAGGAAGCACAAAGCTGGAGCAGGAGGCGCGCCCGTATTTCTAGCCATTGACTGCTGTCAGTAACATGAAGGTAGCGGCGTTTACCCACTTCAAAGGGGACTGTAATTCTCGTCAGTGAAAGACTTTGAGATTCTTGGATGAAAGGCTATACAAGTGCAAAACATTAATGCTTTATAGCTGATGAGGGCATATACATTCAAATACTAAGTGACTGTAGAAGCACACAGGTAGCATATGCAAATAGGGTAGGCATCAAAAGGAAACCAAGGTGCTCGTGTAATTTAAGGATGAATAAAACATGCAGTCAATAGTTTTGCATCTTCTAAACTCCTTATATATCAAAATAATGTTGTAGCCCCAGGCTCAACAGCATCATAAATAAATGATGGCACAGCCTGTGCTCTGTGGAGCCAAGATGTTTCGATTTACTAAGCAGTTAACAGTGAAAAGGAGACCAAAGTCAAACTTTTAGCAATGCTATACCAAGAATCTTGTCAATGCATAAACTGCCTTGCTTAAAGAGCCTGCACCGCTCCCAAAACGACCATTCAAAAGGTACTATTGTGCTGTGTAGTGCTGGCCTATAAACACATAGAATGTGCGTATAGGATGTCAAACTGGCAAATTTCTGAGACTCAAGAAAGTTTACCATATCTTAGGTTTAATCTCAGTCTTGCTGCAGACTGAGTGGCAGAACTGAGCTGCAAGTAGAAAGAGGAATGTGCGAGGAGGATGCTTTACTACTGAATGCCCTGTCTCATCATTGTATTCATTTCAACAAGAGGCAGATTAAATGAGATTCCCTCGTCAGTTTAAGTATAAAAAACCTAAAAAGATAAGCAATCAGATCAATTCACTCAGCATGCAGAAACTAAATAAGCTGAATGACAGGGCCAGTGGAATTTAGGTCCAGGGACTTCTTGAATGGCCTGCTTCAGTTCCTAAAAAGAGTAATTTAACCCCCCTTCTTCCAGTTCAACGTCAATAGTCTGGGGATTGTCTGCATGGAGAACATTTGCGTTTTCTCTAATGTGCTCTGGAATGGTATATAATGCATTTTGCTTGAGACTGCGTTAGCTGCATGATACATGTGCACTTACACTGCAGTTGTTTTCCCTACAGAATATCAAGCTAAAAGCTATTTTCGTAGTTGTCTCCTTTTATGTAGGCAGCTGATTTCTTATAACAAAAGTCAATGATGAAGCAAAACAGTGTACTTATGAATACGTAATATATTTTGTAGGCATTTAGTTAAAGAGAATTCTGTTTTATAAAGCTGTTTAGAAATCCATAAAGCTTGACTGGGGAGCAGGGGGTGACAAGCACCTGAACTAACTCTGTTAACTCCAGTCAGCATTGTGGGTGCTCAGCTCCTTTATCTTAAGTAGGATTTACCATCTACGTTTACATTCCCTTCCAGTTTTAGTCCTAATTCAGCAAATATTTACATGCCTGGGTAACTTGACTCACTCGAGCAATCTTATTGATCTCAATGGAGTTGTACATATGGATAAAGCTATTTGCAGATGCAAACAGGATGGACCCTTAATCCTGAATTTCAACAGGTGGTTGGAAACTGGGATGAACGTAGCAGCCTCTCTTTTTCACAACATTTGAAATGATGAAGGGATTGAACTTGATTTTTCATCAGTTACATAGACAAAAATTGGGACAAAAGGCTGGGAGAAAAAATATGAGGCCTTCATGCTTTTAGCTGAAATTTCCCAATTAAGAGGAATTTCCTCAAATTTCAGCCATATATTTCATAAATAATATATTCTATTTTGAATAAGACATTAGGTTACTAAATCTCTCATTAATGATTTTTTTCCCTTTTTTCCCCAGCAATTTCATAATGGGCTTTTCAGTGTTTTAAAGGAGGAAGCTGCAACAACTAAACTGATAGAGAAGTTAGTCGTAAGTACAGCTTAACAACAGCTGACCTGATACTGCCACAACACTCCTGTTTTGAGGCAATCCATCTGAAATGAACATTTTCAACAGTCCTGTGTATCCCATTCTGCAAGACCTGGAACAAAGGCCCATGACTCACATCCTAGAAGTGGGGGGAGGGAGAAACAGAGGGTGGTGATGGGAGGATGTACATGAAACGTACCTGGTTGAAATATCGCATGTAAATTCTTTGAATCTCATAATGATCGGTGAAAGTTAAAAACCAAACCAAACATCAGATACCTGAAATGAATTTCCCATGACATTAAGAAGGATCTATCCAAGGGGACTCTTAATGGTCTGTACTATTCAGACTGAGAGAAATTGGACGTGCAGTTAACCATGTCCAACTCAGGCTGTGTGTGTAGGGCAGTATTTAGTGTGAAATGATGTCAGACTCCAGCACAGAACTGTGAAAATCCATTTTTAGTTAATACTTTCAGATATTAATTATATATATATATATGTTTTAACACCTAACATTTCATCTTTGTGGATTTATCATAATAGTAATGTAGTATGTATTACTGTAATAGTACCAAAGTCAGCACCATGTTAAGTGGTCCTACCAGCTTCACGTGTAGTAAGCATGTGAAGAGTTTACAATATAGGAAAGTAAAGGGAGTATTTTCCCTCATTCTATAGATAGAGAGTTGAGGCACACAGAGATAAGAGATTAGCCAAGGGTCATGCAAAACCTACTGCAAAACTGATAAATCTCCCAAGTCAGGCCTTAAGGTCAAGCCTATCCTTCTGTCTAATGAGCTGTTACTGCAAAGCCTATCATTTGTTCTCTCAAACTGGGCTGTCAAACCAGACAGCTAAAACATATTTGAAAATTCAGTAACGTAGATCTGTTTGCCTAATAGTAGTTTTCCTAAAATACCCATGACAGTATTATAAATAGAGCATAAAAATAGACCATTGAAAAGAAACCTTTGTCTGGTCAACCCCAGTGTTCTGTAGTACGCTATTCCTGTAATTATAATGAATGGAATACTTGGAACATGGCACTACAATGAATGAGAGCTTAAAACAGAAAAACAGGCTGTTCTTTTAAGCACAGGAGGTCAAGTATACACTTAGCTTTTATTTTACTTTTTGGTTTCAAAAATAAACTTTTGACAGCTTTTTATATCAGCAGAAATTACAAACTACATATAAAGCAAAACATGGTAGTCCTTTTATTAACAGAACTAAAACAAGCGAGAAATTAAGTCATACTCAGATTTTTAAGACACTGCACTAGTCTTTAAATGTCAGAAGTTTTGTAAATAGAGGGAATTGTTATAAAGATGAGCAGAGATTAGCAGTGTAGTGATTTAAATTCAGTATTAGAATTCTGTCTCACAAAACATAGTTTCTCATAAGTGAAAGTTTCAGCAATCTTGAAAATTGGATAGCTGAAGCTTTCTCTAATCAGTGTCCACATGTAACCCCTCATCTCTAAGAATTTGAAACCTTAGTGAGATTCATACTGGCAAAACATGACAAGAATTTTAAATTTCTCTGTATATTAAAAAAAAAGGAAGTTTAAGATCATCCTATTCTGGAGTTTTGGAAAATTATCAGTGCCATGACAAGACTGTCAAACTTGTCTATACCAACAAACAGTCATGCAGGTAAATCTTTGGAGTTTTGAAAAAAAAATGTTCCAAAATTAGAGGCATACTACCATTAAAATTAGTCAGTTAACTTACCTTTCATATGTATCTGTGGCTATCTCTCTTTAGAAATAAAGGCAAAGCTATGGAAAACCAAGAAATCTCAAGAATAAGTAACTATTTAACAGTTATGTCTTAAAAATGAGTATATGGATATAGTATGGCACTGGATATTTTATATAACCATAATTATTCAATTGACTTTGATAAAGTAATAAAAAATTAATGTATCTATCAGAGGGCTATATATGCATGTTGCTTTATGAATGTAAAAATAAAACAAGTACCGAAGTGTCCTAGGAAACCCGTTGTCAGTCTCTGCAAAATTATCTTAAATGTCTGTTCTTTTTAGACATGTTGATAACATAACATTTTATTGGAAAAAGACATTGATGGTGATAGTTGATAGATATGTTTATAAGCTAGCTAGTTGATTGTATATTTTGTAAAAAGTACACACTTCAAGTAACAATGTCTCGTTTTAAATAAACTTTGTACAATATTGTTCAGATGTCAAAGGTGATGAAAATTTGTCTGGTTTCACTGTAAATTCATACGGGATCAGTGTGTAGAACTTTTTCTTATTCAATTTCTGATAAATAGTAGTTATTCATGTAAGCATTTTCCTCACATTTTCTGTCTTTCTAAAAATACTAAATTCCAATAAAAGTCATATCAAAAGAGCTTATTTTAAAATAACTACTGTTTAATGTAATCACAGCGTGACATGATACCATAAGATGACAGTAGAATCCAGACTACGCATTGTCTCTATTTCTAAAATAAGTGAGATTTTTAATTAGTTCAAAGCACTGACTCTTGAAATCTGAGTGTTCTCACAAATTGAAGACAAGGATCTTTCCTTATTTCAGGGCAAAAAGAGAGTCCAGAACTGGTCTGAAGAGTAGCAGAAGCTAAAATGTGGGGCGACTTGTCTCTTTACAGGTCAGATACTATAAATAAGTTTCTAAGTGTTGGATGTCTTGCACAGTAGAATTAAAGAGGCTAGTGATGCTGCCAGAGCACAATATCTTGTCTTTTAACTTCAGTGGGAGCAGGGCTTCAAAGGACCTTGTTTTCAGCTGAGTCAGACTTGCCCTTGACTTTGTTGAAATTTTGTTATTGTATTTGTGCAACATACGCTTCATCTGGTAAAAAGTTTTGCATGATCCAGTGTGATTAGATACATAAACATGCAGTATTTGCACACAGTGCTACAACAGCTGAATTGACTGGATTCTCCATGTGCATGTATGGGTGTACGTTTAAAGGAAATTTGTACAAGTACAAATTGCTGTCTGTTGAAAGTCAGAACTGAGGTTCACATGAATGTGATCTAACAACCAAAAAACCTGATCCGAAAGTATATTCTGCCCTCAAACTCTGAAAGCCAAAATGTGAGTTTCTGAAATGTAGAACTAACTCCTTACAGTTAAATGAAAAAATGTATAATTTTATTTGAAACTCAGTTTCACTAAGCCTTTACATTATATTGGCTATTTTAGAGTGAAAAGTAAGATGATGTAAAGGCCGGCTGTTGTGAGAAACAGCAGATTAGTATGTTCCCAAAGGATAATAAACAATTCACCTCTTCCCTTTCCAGAATGGAAAAAAGGAAATTATAGAAGAATAAAGACTGGAAATATTTCCCTTACGCCACATACATATGCTATAAATATCTCAGTATCTGTACACACAAAGCCAAATTTTGTTAAGGGTCACGTAAGATTTGTATCAATGTCAATCAGGAGAAGCACATTAGCATGGTAAATAAGTTTCAAGTGTCTGACTATCATCAGACGAGTACAATTAGCATACTGATCTCTTACTACTGTAGATGGCCTTTATCTTTCTTGCTAGCGATCAGCTTGCAAAATATTTGTGCAAAGTGGGAAACAACTCCAACAGCACAAACATTGCAGCCTGTCTTTAGTTAGCAATGATGCCTAAAAGCCTAACAAATTCCAATGCTGATGATGCTTTTTTATGTCTCTCAAGTTACCTCAAGGTCAGATCGTTGTCTACCCGCATGCCTTTGTTCCTTGACACCACTTTCTTTTTTAGATTAAGAATGACCTTCTGTGGGGTAAGCCTGCTCAACTGTGTATTTGTACAGAACCTTCAAAGATGAAAATTCTGTTAAAATCTTTGCAGGCAGTGACTTCCTTTGTGAGGTGAAATACGGAGGTGTTTACACAGCATAATTTCCCCTATGAGCTATTAAGAAACAGAGAAAACACAAATACTGACCGAGAGCCTTTCCCTTACATGCGACGTGCATTCACAAGAGATCATCACAGTGTCTTCTCTTTGACACGTACAAAATATGTATCCCATTTCAGCACTCCATTCAGAGATTTTTGGAACTCCCACAACATGAACATTTTGGGGCAACCCTGACTCTTTTGTTTGGTGGTCTGAAGTACTTCACTTCTCAAACCTGCATAGCGTACAGGTGGTTTTCCTACAGAACCACAAAGCAATCGGGGTACAAACTGGGCGACGATAGCGACGGGGCCAGCCGCACGTACTCCAGCACGGTGTACGGTGAGATGGCTTTGGCCACCCCAGCGTCCAGCAGCAAACCTGCAGCAGGCCGCGGGTTTCAGCCGAGCAAGGCGAGGCCAGCCAAGCCTGCGCTGTCTCTGACCGCCAACAGGCGATGCCTGCCCGGCGGCGCCTACAACACCCAGCATGCCCCGCGCCGCCGCCCCGCCCCCGCGGTGACGTCGCCAGGGCGGGAGAGGCGCGTGTGCACAGGCGGGAGCCTGCACCTCGCTCTCTGCCTGCCTGCAGGGAGGGGGGCGCTGCTGCTGCTTGAAGCTTGCTTATCACAGAACCAGCTGGGTTGGAAAAGACCTTCAGGATCGTCAAGTCCAACCATCAACCTGACCTAACGAGTCCCATCATAAACCATGTCCCGTAGTGCCACGTCCACACGTCTCCTAAATACCTCCAGGGGTAGGGATTCCACCACTTCCCTGGGCGTCCTATCACCTGTCACCTCAGAAAAGAGACCAACACCGTCCTCAGTGCAGCCTCCTTTCAGGTAGTTCTAGAGAGCGATGAGGCCTCCCATCAGCCCCCTCTTCTCCAGACTAAACAACCCGGTTCCCTCAGCTGCTCCTCAGATGTCTTGTTCTCTAGTCCTTTCACCAGCTTCATTGCTCTTCTCTGCACACACTGGAGTGACCCAGCTTCCTATTTGTAGTGAGGGGCCCAAAACTGAACGCAATGTTTGAGGTGCGGTCTCACCAGTGCCAAGTACAATCACTTCCCTAGTGCTGCTGGCCACACCATTTCTGATGCAGGCAAGGTTGCCCCTGGCCTTCTTGGCCACAGTGTGCTCATGTTCAGCTGGCTGTTGACCAGCACCTGGGCAGCTTTCCAGCCACTCTTCCCCAACCCCATAGCACCACACAGGGTTGTTATGACCCCAGTGCAGGACCTGGTACTTACCCTTACTGAATGTCAGGCAATTGGATGCGGCCCATCGATCCGGCCCATCCCGATCCCCCTGCAGAGCTTTCCTAACCTCGAGCAGATCAACACTCCTGCCTAACTTGGTGTCATCTGCAAACGTACTGAGGGTGCACTCGATCCCCTCATCCAGATCACTGATAAAGAAAAGTGTTAAACAAAACTGACCCCAGTACTGGGGCCTGGGGAACCCCACTGGTGACCAGCCGCCAACTGGATTGAACTCCATTCACGTGGGCTCTTTGGGGCCAGCCACACAGCCAGTTCTTCACCGAGCCAACTGTACACCTGTCCAAGCCACGAGCAGCCAGCATCTCCAGAATATTGTGGGAGATGGTGTCAAACACTTTACCAAAAATCCAGGTAGACAACATCTATAGTCTTTCTGTCGTCCACTAAGTGGGTCATCTTGTCATAGCAGGAGATCGGGCTAGTCAGGCAGGACCTGCCCTTCATAAACCCATGCTGGCTGCTTCTGATCACCTGGTTGTCCTGTGCATGCCATGTGATGGCACTCAAGATGATCTGCTCCATGAGCTTCCATGGCACTGAAGTCAGACTGATAGGCCTGTAGTTTGCTGGATCCTCCTTCCTGCCCTTCTTGTAGATGGGCATCACATATGGTAAGCTCCAGTCACCTGCGACCTCCCTGGTTAGCCAGGACTGATGAGAAATGTGGCTTGGAAATGGAAAGCGGCTTGGTGAGCCAGCTCCTTCGTTACCCTTTGGTGGATCCCATCTGGCCCCACAGCCTTACGAACATTCAAAAGATATAATAGGTCAATTACAGTTTCGCATTGGATTATAGGAGCTTCATCTCGCCCCGTCACTGTCTTCTAACTCAGGGGGCTGGATACCCTGAGAACAATTGGCCTTACTAATAAAGACTGGGGCAAAAAAAAGGCATTAAGTACCTCAGCCTTATCTAAGTCTCCCCTGACATTCCATAAAGGATGGAGTTTCTCCTTAATCCTTTTGCTGTTGATTAAAAGTGTTTTTTTTTTTTTTTTTTTTCTCTTACTGCAGTAGCCAAATCAAGTTCTAGTTGGGCTTTGGCCCTTCTGGTTTCCTCACTGCACAGCTTGACAACAGTTCTACAGTCCTCCTGCCCCTTCTTCCAGAGCTTATAAGCTCTTTTTCTTCCTGAATTCCAGAAGCAGCTCTCTGTTCAGCCAGGCTGGTCATCTCCCCCATCCACTTGACTTTCAGTGCATTGGGACAGCCTGCTCCTGCACATTTAAGATTTCATTTTTGAAGAAGATCCAGCCTTCTTGGACTCTTTACCTTTCAGAACCTTTCATCTCAGTCTTGAAGGAGAGGTCATCAGCAGGAGCAACATCCTCAAAATACAGCCAAGTTATTCAGCTAGACTATGCAGCCTACTCCTCTGCATCAGGGAGAAGACAGAGTAGCAAGGAAAAATAGCCTGAACTGCAATTAACATTACACATGAAACAAACAATAAAGCCAAACTTGGTGAGGAAGGAGTTGGACTCGATGATCCTTATTGGTCCCTTCCAACTCAGGATATTCTGTGATTCTGTGATCTCAAAACAATTGCACAATTATTGTCACCACAGATTTGTAGAAAAAATTTATACAACTAGTATCTGTATTTTCATCCAGCATTTTAATCAGTCACTAGTTTTGTATCTTATTGTTTTCCTCCAGATGTGGTTCTTGTCCTTACCAAGCTCAGTAATTCAGTATCATAGCTGTACTCCTCTTTCATTTCTCTAAGGAGTTACTTATCTGACAGGGCCTTTGCTTTTACCCTAAAGCTGCTTACTTTGAGGAATTTTTCTGATGTTTTAGTTTTAGAAACCCAAGCAACTTATCAGCATCTCTCCCTGAACTTTATTTCCTTTATAGATTTAAAAAAAAAAAAAAAAAACAGGATTTCCCTTTACTGTAAGTTATGCTGACCTATGTGTCCCCTAATTCTACTTTTTAAGATATGTTCTTATTCACCTGACTGGTTTGTGGACATCAGGCTTACTAGTTTCTCAGCTTTCCTTGGACCTCTTTGTATCCCACTGATAGCCTCCCTGCCCTCAAGAAAGAAGGGAAAGTTATGTACAGATCAAGTTCAGTCACCTCAGCCTTGCTTCATTTAAAGCTCCAGGTTAAATTGCTCTTTTGTCTCAGCAACTTACAATTGTTCACAGGGGAATATTCTAGGGTCTTGAAGAGAGGATTTTAGTAATGATAGATCTCACACTTTTCCTTTGTTGCATTTATTGTGCATGAAGTTCACAGTCACATTTTACTGCTTTTCATAGAAGTTATATAAATCAGTATACACAATCACATCAAAACCTGAGTTCTAAAAACAAAAACATTTGTATCCCTCACATGTTTATTATAAAATCTTGATTTTATTTTCAAAAACAAAACACAACAACTAAGGGAACAGTTTAGTGTTGGATAGCAGCAAAATCCCCAATATTTGTTTTCCTTTATATCAGACAACCTCCGTATTTGTTACACACTGAACAGTTTAGTTATTTCTAAAGTTGTGCCCCAGTACCAAAATAGAAAGATTATCATTCTCCCCCCACCCCCATTCAACCACAAGACCATTCCTCATGAAAATCTTCTTCCCAGTTTTGACCAGTGATTACCCTGTCTTCCCACATATATTGGCTTCTAAAATAATGTTTAGTCTACATTGGTAGACAAAGTAGTATTTGGAAGAGAATGGTTCTTTTCCCACCCTTCCCAATAAATCCATGCTATTAGACCCGCAAAATCTTGTTTCTTCAACTTCTAGAAGACCCTTCTGTCTCCTGCTTTTACACATTTCAGCTTTTTAATTAAGATGCTGACACTTTTGAAGAGTCTAAGTGTAGAGCAAGGATACATACAATTGTTATAGCATATTTAACAGGATCCAACTTTAAACCCCACTCAACACAAATTGGTTACAAGGTCAATGAGAAAGCTTACTTCAAGTATTTTTGTGTTGGTTCAATAGGCAGAGCAAGAATCTGTTTAGTCTTAGCTGACACAGAATCCCAGTAACAGGAAAGTCAGCAGCCCTGAAAACACCTCTTTGGGGATTCAAAGCCAGCACTCTGAACAGCTGCTCAAATTGCTTATCATGACCTTGTTTTGTACCGCATGCAAGATGTGCCATTTTAGGCCATTCAGTGCCTTTGTTTCTCTTAACAGGATGCTAAGTTTCCCTGCTGGCATAGGCAACAACTTCATTCCTTTTCTTGGCAAAGGAGAAAACAAGGCAGATCTAGAAAGCAAATGTCTACTTTGTATATTATTATTGAAGTACACCACCTCTAACACTGGAAGAAATGGAATTTGGTGACAGAATATATCTAGTCCCCAACTTCAGCACTGCAAACTGAGAAAACATCCTCTGCGAAATCAGATTTTCCTTGAGAACAAATTTGTATTCTAGAAATATAAAGTACTTCAGTAGTTTGAAGCTTCAAGGTTAGAGCAGTGCAAAATAGCAACAACTGAAAAAAGTTAAACCATTGCCTCGGGTCCAAATGTAGCCTATTAGGATTTGAAAGTCCTTGAAGCTCCAGAATATTTTTTTCAAAACTGATGTGAAAAAAGCCAGAATGTCCAGTTGTAATATACAGCAAACGCAGAGCTCATACTTCCAGTTTAACTTCTATTTCAAGGTGTGAAAGATGATTGAAGAGTCATCTGCAAGAACAGTTTGGATATTGCATTGCCTCATATTCCCTCCCAAGCTCCAACAACAGTTTTCCAAGTGTTTAAGTTTTGATTTGCTGAGATGTTAGTGCCAATAGTCTCTTGCTGAGCAGAGCATTGTGTCGCTGAAGATATTCTATTACGTCTCCTTGCTTCTCAACTATCTCTTCTAAACTTGAATTTTCCCTTGAAAGAACAAAAGAGTGAATACAGATTTCAATAAGAGACAACAGCTTTCTGGTATATGAAAGGTCACTGCCAATTAACCAATACTGTATCAAACTGCTTTTTTCAGTTTTACTTCTATAGATCTTGACTACTTCTCAGGGTGGAAGCAATTTATGTCTAACCTCATTTTTAGATGAGAAGGCAGGAAGAGCAAAAGGTTCGACTAAACTTCATGCCATGTTTGTGTAAGCAATAGTTACGTATTTCCTGCTAGACAGAGAAAAATATAGTGCAAGGCTGCTTGCTCTTTGTTTTAAAGCTAACTTAAGTTAGTGAGCTAGACTACCTGCTGGAATGGTACCAAGAAACCCATGCCACTTTTTCATTGAAACATTTTAAGCAGGCATAGTATTTTTACTTGGCTATGGGCATCATAAACAGTACAAGATAACCATTTCTTGATTAACCTACACTAGTGTAACATGAAGAGCAGTGATGTTATCTGTCAATACCATAACAGTGGTAGCACCTAACATCTGTGCTATTGCAGATCTACAGCCTCATATATAGCCACCCTCAGCTTAGAACATCTTCATACATCTTTCATAACTGGGATAGTAAAACCACAACATTAAGTAAAGTAGAGTTATTTAAAAAAAATCTGGAAGAGAATGGAATTGTCAGATCTCCAATTAGGAACTTAAAACAGCAAGAACAAGTACTGAAGTCTTTGCAAACACTCCAGTCTTCCCTTACTCGTATTTGCTGCTGGCTGACTTGGAAGTCTGCCCTTTTAGGGCACAGGTAAGCGTCTTGGAGCTTAGAAAGTTGCTCCCCAGCCTTGCAGCATTTTGTGGAGTAACATTGCCCTTATCGTAGTTCTTAAAGTACTCTGAGAATGACAACTTCAGTGGAAAAAGACCTAAGTCCAATTAAAAGCCTAATGTGGTTAAGCTGGAAAAAAAAGTCAAGTCTTTTAGACAAACTTTGCAATCCTAACTAGTAATCTGCACTACCAACTTAAAGCACCAGAACAGCTCCTGATCAGTAGCTTAGGTTGTGGAGGTCATAGTATTAAAAAAAAGCATTCTCAGAGCCAAGGTCAACTGAAGGGCTGACAGGATTCACTTTTCAATAGACCTTAACTCTCAAGGGAAAGAGAGTCAGAGTTGTATAGACCTGAATTAAAATAACTATTTTGCAATCAGTTCTCACAGGAAGTTTGCACTCTTTAATCAAGGGATCAGAGTCTTTTCCTCAGCTGGTCATTGTTGCAAACTTGTTCTCTGGGCACTTGAGGATTTTCTCAGGGGAAAAGCTGAATGAGAAAGGAATGAGGTTCCCCATGCATTCACCATGATGTTGATATCAAGATGGAAGTCAGACATTGTATCAAAATACCAAGACAACAGGGATCCTTCCTGTATCCTGGACATCTAATTCCAAGTTCCATAAAAGCATGTACAGGCTGCATTTGTGACACCTGGGGAAGTACTGAAATATTAGCATCCCTATACTTCTGCACTTCAACTTTTTACTAAGGCATATAAAAGCAAGTCACGCTTTATTAGAAATTTTGGAAATAAATTCCTGCATGGAAATCCAAATTAGCTTTGCTGACTTTTTATTGTCATTACCAGGCTCACTTCAGCACCTGGAAGATGTTCAAGCAGCCAGAAGGTACACAAAGGACAACAGTCTCAGTGCTTGTGAGGTTAACACTGGTTAACTCCTCTGCATCATTGACAATTTATCTCTCAAGTGGATCACCTACATTAAAAACTCCTTCCCAAACTGGAATTGTATTCCAAACCCCTTGCTAGAATCTCAGGTCCAAGTGCTGGCACAGAATAAAGCTGCAAAATTTCCTTCTTCATCTATCTACTGTCCACAAGTTATTTTCTTGCCTCAAGTAACTGTCTGAAGAAGCTACACTTCTCTGTCTTGGTTGACAGATTTAAGACTATACAAGTATTTCTACATCAATTAATGCAATTACACTAGTCAGTGTTACCTATATACCATAGTTGAACACATGACAGGATTAGTACAGAAAAATCTTACCTGAATCCAACTTCTGAGGTAATGTGACTAGGGTAAGCATACATCTTTTCTTCTTCAATTATGTCAGGTCTTGGCTTTGCACGATTGAAGTTGCTTATTTTCACTGCAAAAAAAGTTTCATAAAGTATTTGGAAACCACCACCACCAAAAGTTTTATCACCAGGCTCCAAGTTAAAAACAAATCTGTAACAGATGAATATAAGCTTGCCTAGAATAGTAGATGGGAAGGCAATAAGGTAATCTTGGGAGTGGGGAGAAAGGGAAGTAAAAGCAGAATCTAATCTCCACTCACCTCTGGTATAGCTTTGATTACAAGTTAGTGGATTTTTTTTGTTCTACCCTCCCCCCACTTCTTTCAGTCCTGCTGCTCAAAAGGCTATGAGTGAAGTCCCGAATGGGGAAGCTTGAACATGCTGCTTAACATCGGTAAAGCAGAGTGTCACCTAAGGGAGGGAAAAAACTTAGTTGCCTCTGAGAGGGAACTGAGATTCAGTCTCCAAATTTCCAAATTCAGGCCACAGATTAAGCAACATGCAATAAAAAGAGTAGCAGAAAGTTTTTTACACTAGTATCTAGGTCAGAAGGTTTATTTTGAGCTCTCATAAATACTACTTTAACTAGACTACCTGCAATGAAGCAGCACTTGTCTGCATGCTCCAAAACTAGGGCAGGCCTGGTACAGAAAGCCATTAAGTATTCAGACTGGAGCAGCTCTTTGATCAGCTTCATATTGTGAGCCTCACAATGTTGGTTATCAACCAAGTCATTCCTGGGCATCTGTGAATAAAGTTTAAGACTAAATTTAACAGATGTGGAATGGGGATGGGTGGGAGAAGCTGCAGGCACCCTCCGCATTATTTGTGGAAGGAAGCTGGAAATATATTTGAAGCTATTCAATATCAGCTCCTGATTAAGGAAGGGAATGTACTACAGAGATCCAGATTACATGTTTCCGGCTATGTCGTTAGGGGTGCTTGTGAAGCAATACATCTAATACCACTAAAAACATTAGAGTCTGGCTCCATGAGAAATCCACACTAAAGCAGCAGAGAAAGACTGTCCTTACAAGTCAATAATATTAAACGATTTACTATAGGTCACCCACCTAAAACAATGCTAAGACCCTCCAGAGGTTAGCTACACATTAGGCTCAAAGGTTAGTTATTTCTATGACTGTATTCCTCTACAAATAAAATCACGAAGGAATAGATGTGGAATTTCCATCATACTTTATTTGTGGGAATGTTAGTCTTTTATTAAAGTGGTATTAAAAATATGGAAGTCATTAAATACATATATTTAGTAAACCTTTGAATGCTCAACTCCCTGTACTATCAATTATGAACTTAAGAGATGACATTTAGAGCTACCTATATCATACTTCATTCCAAGCACATTTACCTCACTTGAAAGATTGATGTATGTCAAGTCTGTTACGGCATAATCCTAGCAATTCATGTAGATNCTCTGGATCCTACAGCTATATATACATATATACACATATACATACATATACACATACATATATATACACACATATACACACACGCACACACTGCTGACTGAGGATGTTTAAGAACAGCAGCTGTATTTCACAGGCCATTGTAATTCTAGAGACTTCTTGCTTGTTGGAGCTGTTTTGTGAATTATAATTCATATTCAGGTATTCCATGTAACTTCTTTCATCTATGAAGCATTAAATATAGTAATATTTAAACAAATAGAAGTCAGGTACATGAATCTTCTCAGGTAACTGTTTACACCTCACTGGTAGTTATGAAACAATTATTCCACAGAAGAGAAATAACTTTCTGGGTAATATACTAGTACAAAGAAGGGGTTGATCATCATGAGTTTGTAGTGGAGTGACCTTAATCTCTGCAGGGTTGCTCCTTGAGTCACAGAGCTACATTAGTGATACCATCTTAACAGTAAGTGGTATCTGCTAAGTGTTTGCCTTAGAGAGGCACTCCAACACAGTAGGGGTCTGCCCTTAAAAGTATCCTACAAAGGAGGCTTCATGTTTCCTGTCACACAGACTGCTCTGAGAGGTAAAAGAATATCAGAGAGTCATTCTTACAACAGTCTTTCAAAAACTGACCAAACACTTTTTGTGCACATCAGGAGAGCTTTAGTTTGATGCTTAAAAGGTTAAAGACAAACAGAAAACCCTCGTAAACAACCATTACACACAAGAGACATGCAGGCAGTCTGTTAGCTTAACTCAACACATTTTGGGATGGAAAACAAGTTACACTACCTATTGGAAAAGGCAATCTAGGGTTATTAGAGAAGTCTTCCCCATCTTTAGGCAAGTGTTAAGTTATATAAAAATTAACCCTTGCTTTGTACATCAATCAAGCTTTAGAGAATGAAGCTTAGACTGTTGTTTTGGGGCCAAGGAGATAAAGTAGAACTGTTACCAAAAGGGACAGTTTGCTCCTACTTCCACTGTAGCTCTGTTCCTCCTTTACCTTGGTTCTACCACACACTGTACCCTTCCTCAAGCCTCCTTCAGCTTATCAATCCAGAAAAAACAAACATCACACTCCGTATCTTCCTAGTATCACAGAATGGTTGATGTCGGCAGGGACCTCTGGAGGCCATCTGGTCCAACCCCCCTGCCAAGCAGGGTCACCTAGAGCACATTGCACAGGATGGCATCCAGGCGGGTTTTGAATATCTCCAGAGAAGGAGACTCCACAGCCTCTCTGGGCAGCCTGTGCCAGGGCTCTGTCACCCTCAAATAAATTGGTAATGGATTCTGTGAGCACTGGTAGTACAAGCTAGGGAAGACAAACCCTGCTGGTGACAGGTATGTCAGAAGGTCATGTGAGAGTTCTTATGGAACTCTGGTCTCAGACCTATCTACAAAGAAGTTGACCTCAATAGTAGCTTACTGTATTTTACTAAGGTAAGAGACACAATGTACCGACAATGTACCTCTATGAACTACAAGAGGCCTCAGGGGGAGAAATACTGTTTCACTGTAATTCCTGAAGTTCATTTGAAGTTTTGCAGCTTATCTGTACTTTCCGAGTTTCCCAGGAAAGTAAGTATGCTTATGCTAAGAAGGGATGATTTCCAGCATTCTTGGAATAGCTAGGACTGCCATGCTCACGTTTCCTCATTGCTCTCCTCATTCTTCCAGGACAGTTAGTCTATGTGAGCAAAGCCTGACAAGACTACATGCCTTCAGGCCTCTGCACACTTACAGAAGACAAATGTAGTTTAGCACTGGGACCTTACTTCTTGCTGCATTTTGACTTCAATATTGTTGCAGGAAGAGTCGAGACTAGTTTTTATTTCCCAGATAACCAAGCTGTTTGGCAGTATTTGTGTCAATTGTGTCATCCCCTCTTGCACTAGCAAGAATACACCAAAACTTTATTCTCCATAAGAAGTATCTTAAATTAATTACTAATAACAAAACCACAAATAAGTCAGACTACGACAAATACTGACCAGTGTGTACATGGCTTTTGCTTTAAGCTGCATGCAGTCCTGAAGGAGGTGTTTCCACCTTCCTACTGTTTGATTAGAAGTCAGGAGCAAGCTATTAAGTTTTGCTCATCTGTTTTTCCGTTAGAGGGAATTCTTCATTTTAGTGACAGAGGAACTGAAGATTTTGAGGTAAGACCACATAAACAGGAGGAAAAGGGAATAGAGATTTACAAGTCTGGAGATTAAGGCACACCACACTATCAACTGTGCAAGTTCCACATGTAAATCCCAGCACAGCTGATAAAGCCAGCTCTTACTGCTTCACAACTCGCAACACATGCATTTGAGAACGCACTCCCAAACAGACAAGCCTGTTCACAGGATACCTTTGCAACAATTCTGTTTTTATTGCCACTTCACCGGATCAACAGCTTTAAGCTAACATAGAGCTTTTGTTTACCAACACTTTGAAACCAAATCAAGCCTGACAACCTTCCCATTTGTTCTGAATGTGCCCCGGTTCCTCTACAGGCACAGAATCATTTTGGATTTATAGTTGCAGTTAAACATCCTGGGGTAACCCAGCTGTGCTACTCTGAGGGCAAACAAAACAGTTCAGTAGCAGTTATAGCACTCGTCACTCAGTAATGCAAAATTCATCTCACCTGTGTAAATCACTAAGCAGGTCAGTGAACTAATCAGCTCCAGGCCCAGGACTCCCAAGATAAGATACAGGTACACTTTACTGTGATCAGGAAAGGAATGCTGGGTTGACAGAATCAAAAGCAGGGCTGCATTACCTAGAAAACAAAATGTTATATTTGATACAAGCTCGTAACTGCTGGCAGCAAAATGAGGTTTTGTTTCAGCATTTGACTGTAATTATAGAGACTGAGTTCTCATTGATTTTTCCGACTTAAAAGGAGGGTGAAGAAATGGACTAGGAATACCTAATATACAACATGTTAGCCTAAACAGTTTCTAGCCTTGTTACTGCTATCCATCCCCAAAATTGTTTCAAGATTATTAATTTCTTTCAATTCCTGGGAGATCACACCAGTCATAATTCAAAATGAGAGGTATTTTGCTTCAAGTGGAAGACTTCAGTGTATTTAAATATGAGACTAAAAAAGAAACCAAAACTGCTAAACCCTTCCTTACACAAGGAGATACATTTGCACAGGCTTCAATTGCCTGGCTATTACTTTAACACTTGCAGGTTACTGAAATTTAAATTGAAATAAGCACAATTAGTCAAGGAGAATAAGCATTGAGTTGCAGACCTAAGAATCATTCTGAACTCTTTAAAGCCCCTCTTCTCATACTCTGCAGCATATTTCTGATGCAGAATGCAATTTTTTTTTCCCCCCTGTAGAAGTGCTATAACCAGTATGGATAAAGCAACTAGATGTATTAAGACCATTAAAGTGTTTAGCGAACTGTACAGTTCTTTCATACTACATTAGGCAACTGAACTGTTAGGATAGAAGTGATATCAGCATCAATTACCATAGCAGGGAGTTCACAGTAATGGAGCTAACCACCTTCTGAACTACAGATAATTTACATCAGAATTGCACAGCATAGAACTGATTGCACCTAACATTTATACTTGCCCAGTTGTTACAGCAAAGGAGATGGGGACTCAACTTAGAACAGGAGGCAGGGCCTTTCAGTTTAATAAAACTGATTTCAATAGGCAGAATCAGTCCTTTTACTATTTTGAAACGTCCTTAGCCCTGCTGTAGTCCAATCTTGTCACTGTGCTCCAAAAACATCTTTATCTTCAGAGCTCTATCTAGTGGCCATAGCCTGAAGTTTTACACTCAAGGTGACTAGATGATTTTTAGTGACTGGGTGGAAAGTTTTACATGCAGTGGGAGCACGTAACTTGTCAAGGCTGGTGAAAGATTTCTACTCCAGTTATTCAGATTTAGAGATAAGACAATACTCTACGTGAAAGACACATTGTAATGTGAAAGACACCATTGTTTCCTGTTCCCTGCCATTTACATGTGAAAAAGCCCCTCAAATTAGACAGCTATTTAGATTTATCGCAGTTTTTTTTAAAAAAAAGAAAAGCAGAAACAGCTAATTGTTGAAACATTTATTTTAGCTTTAATGGCCAGTAGTGTAGCATAGAATATATAAAGAAAACACTGCCATACATCTCACACTATCCACAGAAAGTAGAAAAAGCAGTAGAAGTAGAGCCAAATGTTACACAGAGCCCTGCTGAAAATTAGAAAGTTACTCATTTTAGTAGTTTCAGACAGCTGAGCAACAGCTGATCCACCTGTTTTTACTTAAAATGCTGAGCTTGAAAAGCAAAGAGGAGTACACTTCTTGGAAGGATTAGCAGTCTTGCCACTTACCAAGTAGATACATCAGTATACAGATTGACATCGCTAGCAGCCAAACAAAGACCTTGCTGGCCGAGTATTTTATGGCTGAAGACTGCAAATCACTAGATGTTTTACTCAGCCTCACATTTCTGGGCACCTTTGTACTATGTTCTTTACAACATGCACCTGGCAGGCCAGAACACTCAGTCTGACTAAAACAGCATTTACAAATGCTCATAGCCAAGTTTAAGAAGTTTATAATATACATTAATTGTTCAGTCTTTGATCATATCAGAATTTAAAGCTTTACAAGAGAACAGTAAAACAAGTTCACTTCACCTGTAGAGTGTATCACCAGTGGAAGCCTTTTTAGATGTCTTGTTGATCGATATATTGAGAAGTAACCCCTGCTTCTGACTTTACTGTGGTGGTGGTGGATGTATCGTTCAAAAAACACATGCAGAATCCACAGAATTACTTTTGCAATGATTATGACAGTCTGCACTTTAAGTGGGTGAGTATAGTTTCCAGGGCACTTATCCTGATTTGGATTGGGGTAAGAACAAAACATAGCTGCTAAAAATGCAAGAACAACAAAAGCAACCTAGAAGAGAAAGAAAGAGAAAACTCTTAAAGTCAGCATCTAACTATAAAAGAGACAGGCTTATGTAATTTGTTACGCATTACTTTCTGAATTGATTTTATTAAAGATGAGATTAGTTATAAACACTAGATACTCTTGCCACAACTATGTATCATTCCAGTAACATACTTACAACTGAGCAGAGCAAAGAACAAAGCTGAGAACCACTATTCTCAGCATTTCCTCCAGACAGATTTTACTGTTATCTGAGTCTACCTTTCAAAGTAAATTAATTTGACTTCCAGACTTTTTTTTTTAAACTATGTCTTTTTGGTTTAAGGGGAAAGCAACGTACACAAGAAAAATCTTTTTTAACTCGCTCATTTAGAGTTGTTACTGCTCTCCAGGACAGTCTCATATCTTGTTGGTACAGTCTACATTTCTTTCTATAAATAGAGGGAGTTTGACATTTCATAAGTGATAATTAACCTTCTTAAATCCATTAAAGATAACCTCCAGGTTGACATTAAATGAAGTGAAACATCAACAAACTACCTTACAGAGTGAGTTATCAACACCAGGTAGGCACCTCTGCCAGTTAGCAATCATTCTTTGGTAATATTTACTATCAGATTTGTCCATTTTGCTCAGAATTTATATCAGAATGACCAGGCTAGTGATATTATATCATAACTTTTCCTGTCTTCTAGACTTGTCTCCAAACTTTCAAACTT
Source organism: Anseranas semipalmata (assembly GCA_013399115.1). NCBI lineage: Eukaryota > Metazoa > Chordata > Aves > Anseriformes > Anseranatidae > Anseranas > Anseranas semipalmata. Next base: position 1,010,380 of record VXAA01003176.1, read on the forward strand.
CAGCAGTGAAGAGCAGCATATGCAATCCTTTGGTCAACTACAAGACAGAGTCTTTGGTGCATTTTATCTGGGGGTATATGTAAGCATACAGGGCCAATTTTATTTTATTTTTAAACCCTTGCAGAATATTTTGTCATAGAATATACTGTATCATTTTCATTCATTGAACAAGAAGATATAGTACTTTCCCACACTGAATCATTCTACAGAACAAGTACATTAAAACTGAACTGAAAATAAAAACAAATTCCACCTACACAGAAGAAAACCGAAAGCTTCTATATACAGCAAAAGTAATTTTGCTTCAAGCCTACAAACCTTTAGTACCCCTAATATACTTAAAGTTTCCAATATTCTGTATAACTGACAGAAACAACACATCACAACTGAAGATGGAGGATGGCATCTGATTTTCAAAGCTGCTTTGCTTCAAGAGTTTACCCACATTTAACCTTATGGATATCCAAGAACCCATGCCCCTTTCCCCACTCCCTTGAACTCATTTTTCATATTTTTGTCATCTCTCAAGCAACTTTATTTACAGAAGGCAACCTTTTAGAACCATCAAATTACTACTGATATGAACTGCCTGTAGCTTGCTCGAGTTGTGAATGGAGTTAAGTCACAGAGGGGCTAAGGAGGGAAGAAAGGGGATGGAACAACTAGCACACAATCATCAGTATGTAAAAGCAACACCACATCACTGATGACAGCTAGGGTAGAAGGTAAAAGGAAAAAAGGGGTTGGGGGAAAAGTCTGTATTATCCATAAGGCCATTACTTCAAATGCAAATTAAATTCAAAAGTTATCTTGGAGATAAGTATCCCAACTGGGAAGTGAAATAAGACGGTGGTTATCAACAGCATATTTAAGCTATTATTTAACCATTCCCTTTTCTTACAGAGCTAAGAATAATCCAGCTAACTCATTTTATGAGGTCCAATTACTGTTAGGTTTGCCATTTTACAACACATCTGGTTCAACTCCCTCCAGGTGTCAGGAATGTATTTCAGTACAGCAAATGGCTGTATTAAATTCTGCGATGCAAGCTGCAATGGCCTAGCACTGCACCTCTATTAACCTACTATGGCAATGCATACATGAGGAAATTGACAGCTTGCATTACAAGTGGCATTTGGTAAGGATGTTTTGCTTACATTCTAAGGCAGTCCAACAAGGTTTTTCACCCCAGGTCAGGGGATTTTTATATACAAAATTTTTCTTAGAAAGAGTAGTATTCAAGAAGTTTAGTTTTGTGTATGTTCATTTGCAGAGAAAAGACAAGGTTAATATATAGAAATTATTTCTAGCCTGTATGTGTTACACTGCTCTGCAGTCTCCTGACAGGAGCCAAAAGCCCTGAGGAAAAGCAAGTCTTGGCAAAAGAAAAGCCACTCAAACACCCAGCCCAGCCACACACCAACACAAGGATATGCCAGAAATTGATATAACTAGGCAACTGCACTGAAGGAGCCATTTGCTGCCTAAGCCCATTTCTCAGCATGGGAGGGAGAAGAAAAAAATACTCCAAGTTGCACACAAATTATTTTACAGATGCATTACAACTTTACCTCATGCTATCATGAGTTAACTTCTCCAGGATACTTGCTGCTTTGGTAGGCTATGCATCAGAAGCAAACCTGACATCTCCACATTCCAAAGAGTTTATACACATTCACAGAAGCAGAGGGAAAGGAAAAATCCCATAAGCTTGTTTTCCCCATCCATCAACATGCTTCTTTTCAGCAAGAGGCAGCGCCATTTCATGGGGCAATTATATTGCTGTATTTCACCAACAGAAAAGGTTACTTTTCCATTTTGCTCCAAGGACTGACTTGCCACTGGGTCAGGTTCAGGAATAGCAGCAAGACTTTACCTGGAAAACTGCACATTGACAGGACTCTGTTTTCTTTTTTCACCCTCCCCTACTTCTCTCTACTTGCAGGAGAGAGGAAAGTGATGGGGACAGAAGAGGCAGCAGTTTTCTAGGGTCAGGGTGACTGATGTTTGGCTACACTAATTATGTCAGTATACAGTAGCAGTCCCAAGGCTAGGTGGAAAATTTACTGCTATCACCAATAGCAGTGTCTACCTTCATAATGCAGACTTAAGTGCCATAGGATGGGCAACTAGAGTGATGTTCTGGTAGGCACAGTGGATATGGCTGGATACTCAGTTCCCACTGGAAATTTTCACAGTCCATTCAGCCGAACAGCAGTAGCAGTCTTTCCTAAGTCTGCTTGGCAGACAGGTTGAGATTTTTTGATATTAAGAGGCACACAGAACATTTACTTCTGAAATTAGGAGGCCAGGGCATATTATGTCAACGTTTTTATGCAGCTGCCTAAAGAGAGACCTCAGAAGCTGAGATGAACTTGTAAAGTTCTAGCAGAGAATGTTTTGCAGAACACTGAGCATAGCATTTGTCCATTCACAATCAAAGAAACTCTAAAGTTGCTAATCTTGAGTACTCTGACTTTACATACACACCATCTTCAGGTCTACATTAGTGGTATTATCCTATGCAGGTACTATTTCACTTACCTCTTACGGTCAGAGCTCTTCACCCGTTCTTCATGTTTAGTTTCTACATGCTCATAAGCAACAATACACATCTTCAGCTTTTGAAGGATAAACTCACTATTAAGCAGAAGTCTCTACTTCTGTCTACCAGCCCCAGCAAGACCTTCATGCTGTTAGGTACAAAATCTTGCTTTGTGCTTTTCCACCTTAACCCCCAAACATCAGTCAGGACAGGAAATAACATCTGGATTCCTTTACCCCTCCATTCACTACCATGTAAAAACCCTGGAGCAAGTCCAACTTGACTTGCTTAGTTACTATTAGAAGAAATACCTTAAGTCTTCCCTGTGAAATTAAGTTCAGCCTCCAGAAGGCATGGGCATCAACTTGATCTTAGCTGTCTATATCTAGTCTAAGCACTTCTGCAGCAATAGTATTTTAAAAGTACATTTCCAACAGCATAGAACAGCCATTTTTTAAAAGGCTTTTCTTTCTAAAAAGATGTGCTATAACATGTTAGCACTGACAAACAAATTGGGATTAAAATTCATCAAGTATCATGTAGCATACACATTATCAAAATTCACTGGCAAGAAAGGTTTTTGCTTGGTTGGGAAGAAAAGCATATTTAAGTCTTGGGAGAATTCTGTCCACATGAAGGGTAATAATTCAGAATAAGAATAGTGCATTTTCATAAGAAAGTCATGCTTTTTAAACTTACATGTATTAGCAACAGAAAATTGGCAAGGAAAACTGCTGGGATAGCATGAAATCTTGGCCTCAGTTGAGAGTGCAGTGTATGAGACAAAATAAGAGGCGCATCCAGCAGAGGATCATCTTCTAAACTCTGTGTTATTTCCAAGGAACCCTGGAACAGAGGGGGAGGGAAGAAGTAAAAACAGGTAAGCTCTAAAAGCAAAGTAAAAAGTTACAGCAATTTCCTGTTAGCAGCTCCAGCCTTGACAAAAGAACAAGATTAATGCCTCAAGAGACATACTCTTACATTCCAAGCATGTTCCTGTGGTAGGTATTCAATCCCTGAGGAATCTCACACTAGTATACCTCCTGGCATTGCCCTCAGTCTTGAGGAAGTACAGTCTTTAAAACACGTTACAAATATCTGAGCATCATTCCTGAGTGAGGCCACAAGTTTTAGTATGTTTATGTGAGAAGGCTGAAGAAGTGACAATTAAAGCCCCTTTCACATATTTTATACAGGTACTTCAGGCGTCTGTTGCTCTTGTCTTTGTCCAGACAAGGTTAGAGGCAATGACACAGACAAATGCAGTGTACCAGCAACAGATGTAATCACAGTTTCAAGTGAGTCAGCCACTGGCACTCAGTACATCTTAATGTGTACATCACAGCAATAGTTCAAACTGAATCCAGGAAAAAATAAAAAAGCAATTCAGAGGGAAGAAGATGTCTCTAAGGGCTGGTAAAGACATTATCTGCTTTCACCAGAGCACAGGCAGCCCTTACTTGTCATGCTGGTGCCAAGTATTGGGGCTGACTCCACATTCAGCTCCCATGTCACAGCTATGTAATTTTCCTGAAGTACCTTTTTTCTTTTAAAAAAATAAAAAACTAAAAAACAAACTAAGCATGAGTGGAAAGAAAAACATCTTTCCTTGTGGACAAGGAACTTGCCCTAGCACTATCTCTGTCCCTCCCAGCTTAGGACTCAGTCATTCAATACATCTGAAGCCGATTGTGCACAGGCATGCTGAACAAATGACAAGCTTGCCAGCAACTCAAACTGCTCAAGTTTCCCTCTTAGCATCCTGTTATCTCCCATGCTATAGCTTGTTTGATTTGATAGATAAAAACACCCAAGATTCCTGATCAAGTTTTGACTGCTCTTCTCCAGAGTGATAGTAACTATAGTACAGAATAAAGCACACACAGCAGAGTAACACCTGCTTGTGGTGGCACTGTAGTTTAGACATTCAGAGATGATCAACAGTCAGAAACTGACTGTTGAGAAAATGCTACAGAACCTTGCTTTTTGCTGCAGGCCCTTCCATCGCAATGGACAGAGGAAGCCAAGGCCAGAACAACAGAACAGGAGATCCATCCCAGTCCAGGTTCTGAGTATTCAAAAGAGACATGCCAGGGTCCACTGGGTTGTCTGCTAGTTTTTAAACTGAGGAGTCCTCATTGCCATGATAGACAGCAGTCAATCAAGACAAAGGAGCATATCATTCTCCCAGACACTAGAATGAGAAGAGAGGTAAGTTTTAAAAGTAGGTTAAGATAGGAAAAAACAAAATAAAATATTTCAAGTTGGAAGGGACCCACAAAGATCATCAAGTCCAACTCAATGACTCCAACTCCCCACAGGACCACCCAAAAAAAAATTAGAGCATATTTCTGAGAGCATTGTACAAATGCTTCTTGAACGCTGGCAGGCTTGGTGCCATAACTGCCCTGGGGAGCCTGTTCCAGCGCCCAACCACCCTCTCGGTGAAGAACCTTTTCCTGATATCCAACCTGAACCTCCCCTGTCACAGCCCCATGCTGTTCTCTCAGGTCCTGCCGCTGTCACCAGAGAGCAGAGATCAGCGCCTGCCCCTCTGCTCCCCCTCATGAGGAAGCTGCAGGCCGCCATGAGGCCTCCTCTCAGCCTCTTCTTTTCTGCACTGACCAAAGCAAGTGACCTCAGCTGATCCTCATATGTCTTCCCCTCTAGACCCTTCACCATCTTCATAGCCCTCCTTTGGACACTCTCTTTAGATCCTTCTTATACTGTGGTGCCCAGAACCGCACACAGTACTCAAGGTGAGGCCGCACCAGCGCAGAGCAGAGCGGGACAATCCCTTCCCTCGACCGGCTAGCAATGCCGTGCTTGAGGCACCCCAGGGTACGGCTGGCCCTCCTGGCTGCCAGGGCACACTGCTGGCTCATATTCAGCTTGCTATCAACCACAACCCCCAGATCCCTTTCCAGGGTGCTGCTCTCCAGCCTCTCATCCCCCCGTGCGTACATATAGCCAGGGTTATACCTTCCCAGTTGCAGAATCCAGCACTTGTTCTTGTTGAACTTCACATGGTTGGTGATTGCCCAGCTCTCTAATTTGTCAAGATCTCTCTGCAAGGCCTCTCTGTCCCTGAGGGAGTCAACAGCTCCTCCCAATTTAGTATCATCTGCAAACTTAGTATGCATTTGACTCCTGTATCAGATCACTTACAAAAACATTGAAGAGAACTGGCCCTAAAATGAAGCCCTGCAGAACCCCACTAATGACTGGCCACCAGCCTGAAATAAATCCATTTTCTATAACTCTGAGCCTAACCCATCAGCCAATTCCTCACCCATTGTATTAATGGGAAGTGTGAACCTACATAACCACAACAACATAGATTGGCTTCCCGGTGTTGTTTTACCTACAGACAGCTGTCTGCAATTAAGGAAATAGTCATCTGGGGTTATTTCAGACAGCATTCAGTTTTATTTTAGTACAGGGAGTGCCACACTCACCCAACCAAAGAAGTGTGACCAGGCTTTCCTCACCTGTTTGGTTCCTTTCAAAGCTCTAATTACCCTAGCCTTTGACCGTAAACAACACTTGCTGTAATGCTCACCCGGTAAGATGACCTTTTACTACAGACCTAAAAATTTAGGTGACATGAAAAAAGCAATAGCATTTCTAATAATAAAATCCAGAAGTAGGAGTACCAAAAAGCCCTGTCCCTCCTCCCCCATTCCCAGGTACAACTTTAAAGTCTGAAAGCAAGCTTGCAGGACAGGCGCCCCAGTAACCAAGACATGTGGCTGCCTCCCTCCTGCGTGCACACATCAGGAGAGCTACCAGCTCTGTCCTCCCACAAGGGCAGCAAGCCTCCTTAGTCAGGACCATATCCTTTGCCTCCCCGAACAGGTGAGCTCATCCCTTCCAAAATGCGATGGCAGAGCTTTACCAGAACATGTTTGAAAGGCTAGGCGACATAGCCTCCTGGGACAGACACTGCCAGACGCAGCGCGGGGAGGATGGGAGTAAAGTGAGAGCATCTCCTGCTCTTCAGAAAACCCAGGAAGCGCCCTCATTGGAACAAACACGGGCTGCGTTTAACTGAGGCGGGCTAAGGGCACGCACACCCACGAACAGCCCAAGCCACGGAGCCACGCTGCGGACGACGGCCCCGCGCCGTGACTCCCGAGCACGTGACCGCCCGGCGGGCGGGGCCGCGGCGGCACCCGGGCAGCACCGGGGGGCACCGGCCGTCCCCGGCGGGAGCCCCCTGCGTGGGAGGCGCAGCCCGCGGAGAGCAAGGGCCCCGGTTTATAGGCACACAGACGAGTGAAAACACACGGAAAGCGACCCCGGCGGGGCGCGGGG
>VXAA01003176.1:1017677-1028355 GCA_013399115.1 Anseranas semipalmata
CCGTCCTGCCCCAACAGCCGTCGGGACCCGGCCCTCAGTGTGAAGCCGGGCAGGGGCGGGTGCTCCGCTCCTCGCCGGGGAGCGGGGAGCCGCAAGCAGCCCCCGGGAGCTGTAAATCAGCAGTCGGGGTCCAAACGTTCGTCCCCGGGGCCCGCTTCGGGGTCCCGTGGTGTCATCGCGTTTGCTCGGCAGGCTGGGGCTGGGTTTAAGAGGGGCCAAGGAGAGCAGGCCCAGAGGTGCTGTCCCCAGGGCCCAGGTGGCACCGCGGGAGGGGAAAGGCTGCGGGTGCTGTGACTGGGACATGCTTCACCCCTGTCCGAGCAGCTCGCCTTCCTTCACGGCGGATGTGGTTGATGAGAACAGAATTTGCAGAGAATAGAATCTGGGAGGGTAGTAAGAGCAGTCTCACTGAGCTGGAGCCTAGCCCTGCATTTTGTTTCTGTCCCTAAGAGTGAACAGCAGCAGCTGCCTAGAAGAACGCAAGGGAGTAAAGACAGCACAAAGTCGATTTCAGCTTGCTGTGCAGTATGCTTTTGTGTTACAGGGACTTCCTGAGGAAGGGATCTACTTAATTATTTCCAGTGGATCTCTCTTCAATGGATTTGTCCAGTTGCCCCTTCAGACCATGCTTTAGCATGCACAAGGACTTGGTCAAAGGTGCTTCTAGCGTGGTTGCGTATCTTGTGAAGAAACACGTTTTCTTTAAAACCTGCCCACTGCTAATTTCATTTTATAACTCTTTGTTCTTCTACTGGGAAAGACAATGGCCACTCACGGTATCCATACTAATCTCATTGATCTCTGTTTTACTACTCCTTGCCACCCTTTTGTGTGCTGAGTACTCCTGGACTATTCAGTTATTCTTCACACAAAGGCTGTCGAGCCTTTGATAACCCTTGATAGCTTCTCTGACCTTTTTCGGCTTTATCCTTTCTGAAACAGGAAGGATCAGAACTGCGTGCAGTATTCAAGCATGTGTGTAATATGAGTTTACAAAGCGGCATATTTATTAACTCATGTGCTCTGTCTGCTCATGTTTCTTAACCTTCTGTTTATTTGACCATCCCTGAGCCTTGAGCTTATGTTGCTGAGGCCACTGGAGTTGATCAAAGCTGTAACTGGGGCTTGAAAAAACACAAGATTGTATCATCTCCAAGCTGGAGTTGTTCTTTGTGCATTACGAGAAGCCAGGACTGTCACCCTGAACAGCGTGCTTGGCTCTGCCTCCATTAAAAGAGTGAAGAAGTGCCAAAGGGAAAAAGCTGCTTTTGAGGTATAAACTTCTTCAGGTTGTCCCAAGTTTTTCATCGCTGTTTCTGTGACTTCTATCAGGTATCTTTTTGTAGAAAAATACTCAACTGACACTTTCTACCCAGAGTATTTGCATTCCTAACTTGCATTCATTTGTTCTTGCTTTGCATGGATAAACATATTTAACTTATTTAACTTTATTTTAACTGAATTATTTAACTTTACCTTAAAAACAAGCATTAAACCCACTAGTTTCAGTAAGGTTAGGTCCAGCTCCTGTGATACGAGTCTCCTCAGTGCCACCTGCTCTACCCAAATGTTCTTTTTTTCCTCTTCCTTATTGTGCTTCCTCTTTTCTCCTTCCTCACAAGAACACAAATCCTCTTGATCAGCAGTCACAGAACAAAGATTTTCTGTGAAACAGAAGTGAGGCCACAATTCACTGGTTGCTGTTCAAGTAATCAGTGTTACTTTTGTAAGGTCTTCTACCTTGCAAAGGTGTTAGTTCGGTGTGGTCTGCAACTAAACAGATCTAATGACCATCTACTTTAAGGATATTTCAATAGATCAGTCTGAATCTTGATGGTGCGATTTTTACAAGGATGGTGACTGCCAGAGCCTCCCATTTCTTTGTATAACTATATAATTTATTTGCATAATGCCTTTAAGCTTTTGCTCAGCTTGAAAAGCATGAAGTGTTTACCTTTTGTTTGTTATGCAAGGAACAACAATGTCTGTGTTCTGGCTAACATATCTGTTCTGGAGTAAGCAGAAATGCTAGTGTGCAGTGTACTGTACCTAGTCACATAGCCAGGAAGCTAATGAGTGCCAGTTAAAGACAATGACTAGAATATTTTTTGACTATAAATACATTTATATTGATTTAAAAAATACTTCATAGCAGAGGGTTTTTTTAATCAAAACAGCATTAAACATTTTTGAAGAAATCAAAAAAGTTTCATTTTTAATGAAAAATAGTCACACATCATCCTGTGTTGCTTAGCTACCGTTGGTTTCATTTACAACCAAATAAAATGTTCAACTGCACATTTATATCACCATATTTTGCTTGCTTGCTTACATGCACATATGTTTTTGTATTTTTTTTTTTTCTGGGGGGTTTGGATTCTGAATTTGGCAAGGATGATATTTGAGGTGAAAAAGTGTGGGGGAAAGAGATATTAATCAAAAACATTAAGTGACTTAGAACAGTTGTTCAAAGCCTAAAATCAGGGATTTGATTCATCACTTGGAAACACAATCTCAGGTAATTACATTTTTTATCCATGTTGCAGACATTGTCATTTTAGTGCACCTGACTTGAAAGTCCCCTCCTGAGCGCAGATCCATTGCTGGGGAGTCTAAAACAGATTGAGATATGCCCCATTCTTATATTACAGGTAAGGTAAAAAGATGTGGTATGGCCCAACAATGCCACGCTATGATATCCTTATTTGCAGACCGCTCTTAAGGGATGCTAGTGTAGATTAGATACCCAGGATTAAATCCTATCCTTAGGCATAACCTTTTCAGTATCAGTAATAATTACAATATTTGGGGACTAACGTTCACAATTGTATCCTCACAAAGAGGCCTAATATCTACTTTTCTTCCTCTAAGTTTTATTTAAAATTTGGCATGAATGAAAACAGAATTAAGCTCACAACCCTTTCACATCAAGCTATAAGGTGTAATTATTATTACTGTTTCTTATTCATATTGCAGGTACAATTAGTACTTAAACTGTATTCATCTTGGTGTAAAAAAGTCTCTGCTCTGAGAATATGGGCTTATGAAACATCCTACAATGAATAAAAATAGAAATGGGAAGTGAAAAGGTAAAAATAACAGCAAAGACAATTATATTTGCATGAATTGGTTGTAACAGTCCTGACAGTCATACTACAGTAATGAAGTCTACATTCTAGCCTCAAATTACAGACACTTCACAGGTACTTGTTTTATTTCAAGCTTCTGTAAATTTTTAAAATCCTATGGAGATTACAAAACAGTGGGCTGCTGAATACATGTAAAAGGAACCTTTCTCTCCATGTATGGTTTCTGATTTTCATATAATGCAAACTGTACATTTCATCTAAGCTTTTCGTTGGACTGTTTATACATAGTATAATCATCTAATCAAAAACTGTCACTTGCTACAAAGCTTTGACTTTATAAATAAAATGCCTATTAAAATTTCTGTGGCCTTTCAATGCAAGCTTTTGAAGAGAGGAGCGTAACACTGGTTTTAATAAAAACTCTTTCAGTCTTTTATAAATTAATATACAAATTCAAATGCTGGAGGCTTACTGTGACCATTGGATAATTCTGCTATTTTGTTAGTACAAATTATTTAGCAAAATGTCTTGTGTGTCGATAAAGGAGTCTAGAGATAGAACTGAGGTAAATAGGTAGATAAAAGTTATTATATCTCTAGAAAGAGAGTTTGGAATGCTTGATGCAAATGAGACAGAGGACATAATGTAATAGTATATGAAAGAATTGTGAAGAACAGAATGGGCAAACTTGGTAACTTTTTTTTTTATTCTACCGAATTTCCAGCTGTATTCAAAAGTAAATAACCCGAGGTTAAAGAAGGGATACAACTCTCAATTTCACATTTATTTTTAGAAATGTACACTAGAAGTATAAATGAAACTTTGGAACTGAGTATCACAATGTGTCTTATTTGGAATTAAAGATCAGTTAGTTTTAAGTGGTTTAGGGCTTAGCAAACACCTAATTTGCAGGGTGCAGTTTTCCTCTGCAGAGTAGTTTTTAACTATGGATTTTATCCTTTTCTTTTGATTTTTCAAAACCACATCTTTGTTTATATTGCATTATAAAGCCATCACAATAAGACAAGCGTTTTCCTGAACTATATATGGAAAGCGAAATGAAGAGCTATTTCTGAAAATATTTGGGTTTAGATTATATGGTGTCTAGGGTGATTTTTGTGGAAAAAGGAATATCTGAGATAATTTGCCTCAAGAAAACTACTGATAAAATTAAGATGGGGATGAAATTTCAAGGAAAAAATAGATTTTGTTTGCCACAGTCCTTTTTCCATTTTCTAAATATTTTGCCTGAAAATCATAAAGTGAACTTGTCAGGAACTAGCTTGCATAAACAAAAGTTTTAGGCTGTATGGCTAAATATTAGCATTCTGATATGGTAGTCTTTTGAATATTTTATATTCTGAGTATACCTATTTTTTTTCGCAGCATAATATTAGCCTGGATCACAATGTTCTTCTCTGGCACAGCAAAATTGGCAAGAGACTTTTCCTGATGCCACTGAAAATTGTACTCCAGGAACACCATAATAAACTACTCATTTTCTGAGCATCTGCTTATTACCAGAATTATTTGACTAAACCTTTTCATACTTTGAATTAAATTTCCCCTTCATTTTTTATTTAATATTACAGAAGTCCACTTTTACTAGACACGTTACATAGTTAAGTGAGATCCTGAGCTCTTTTCTTAAATCTTTACAATGAATTTTCAGTTGTTCCTTGCCTTTCTTACACCAAAAATAAGATTATTCCAAACAATGGTTAACTGGATTTCTTGTACGGCAGCATGATATGCTTTTCATTTTCTGTGAACAACCTGTCTGTGCAAAATCCCTGAATGTCATCTTTTAATATTTCATTGTCTTTGATTTCATTGCTTCTTTGCAAACAAAAGAATTTGTACAATATGTGAACTATATCCCACCTGCTCCTTCCCCATCTACAGTATTTTTCATTTGTTGAATGCCTCTCAGGTAGACTCTACATGTACTGTTCCTCCAGTCTTATTTATATGCATAATGAAACAATATATATTCAAATTAATTCTTTCAGCGTACTTTGTCACTTTTCACAGTTTAAATTGCTCCCAATTACTGTTCTTAGGTAAGTTCACTATCCGCATGACTACATTCAAATTGGTGAGTTTAACTGTTCTTTTGCTATAGGCCAATCAGAGGTACCAGGAACTACTGAAATTGAGAGGTTGTCTGGGCGCTGAACAGGCTCCCCAGGGCAGTGGTCACGGCACTGAGCCTGCCGGAGTTCAAGAAGCGTTTGGACAACGCGCTTAGACACACAGTTTAATATTTAGGTAGTCCTGTGTGGAGCCAGGAGCTGGATTCCATGACTCTTGTGGGTCCCTTCCAACTTAGGATATTCTATACTTCTATGAAATTAATAGCGTTTCTCTGTATAGTTGTACATTCAGTAAGCACTAGATGGCAGTATAACAATTGATTAAATGTAATTTTAATTTATTTCATTAGCTGTACCTGTTTTCTTCTCAAAAAGCTGTGTAATTGTCGATTTAATTGGTTAGGACTACCTTATAACACTGCTGTTACAGTGGAGGATAATTATGATGGAGCAGAAGTATGCTGACTTTGATGGACTTGCATGTGATAAGTGAAGTACAATACCTTATAGTTATTATCTACATAAAAAACTACTTTTGCTTCATTCTGCAAGAAAATAATGTTTTGACATGTTAAACAAGTGTGAACGAACATAACAATACTCTACTTTTTTTTAAGATCAGAAAAAAAACAACAATCACTGGGATGAATCCTCAGAACAAGAAGGCTAATGTGACAGTTCTGCTTATCCAAGTGATATATAATTTGCTAAGAACTGATCTTGTAAATCCCTTTTTGTCTGTGTGTGTGTGTGCTGTGTGTGTGCTGTGTATATGTGTGTAGTCTGTACACAAAAACTGTACAGAACTTATTTCAGTAAGGTATAACTGTTGAAGGGTGGAGCTCCACCATCAGCTTTGCCTGACTTAAGCACGGGCTGTTGGTGAATAGAATGGTTCAGCTTTCCCTGTGAAATCCCTGCTGTAGATTTCCACTGCTACCTTTGCATCATGTCTAAGTGATCACATGGCTACAAGTTGAAATCTAATAATATTTAGTGTGTTTTCTGCCGTTTCAGTGAACTGAACCCACTGAACATAAAGACACAACTGCCTTATCCAGTGCACAGGAAGCAACTCCAGCCTACAGGTGTGAGAGTAAGACCTGGATCACCTCTTTCATAGACAGCTCACGGATACAACATATGTGAAATCCAAACCTTTGCTGCACTGGGCCTCAGATCTGCTCATCAAGATCTGTGTCTGCGTAATTTGCGGTACTAATACGAACCAAAGCAATGACCTACACTTATTTCCTCTCATAATGCTTGCTTGAACTAGGACTTCCTTTTTTCCATGGCACTGAAATGAACATGTAATTTACCAAGAATACTGTACTGTTCAGCACTGACCACAAGTACCTAACTTCTCCATTGTGTAGAACTCGGAAGCTTCTTACTGTTTGCTCTCTTTTCCAAAACTAGGGCTGGAGTATTTAAAGCCTGTTTACTGGAACACGTTATATCAAGTCTTTTGGGGAATTACACCATATCTGGTTTTAAAAACTGAAAACCCACTTCCTAATTACTAATTTTCATCATAATTATTATAAGGTCCATGAACTTTACAGAATAAATATTACCCTTCACCTGTTTTCATTAAGTATGCATCATTCTTGGTGCTCCTGCAATTGCTTATGTGGAAGAATAATGCAAGAAAAGACTAAATATTTTTATCCATGTTTAATCATATTTAACTGACTTTGGTCACAGTGCAGTTTATTTTTGGTAGCAGCTGTTTTGCTGTTCCTTATTTCACATTTCCAACTGACACATTTTACTTTTTCTCTCTCTGCCTACTCTCCAGTACATATTCTTCTGCAATCTGGTCCCTTTCTCTGTCTGCTGCATGCACTTTCTTGCCTTTCATTTTCACATTACTTTCCAACGTAAATCTTCTCAAATGCATTTATGTCTTTAATTCAATGGTTCTCTGAAACTTTAAGCATTCCATTCTTCTGGAAAAAAAGTGTCTTACACTACTTAAGAGTAAGATTAGTTAACACTGGTATTAGTGCTAGAATCTTAGACAAAAGAATGCGGTAATAGGTGATGTGTGTGTTGACCTCAAGTCCTGTCCTGAATTCCACATAAATCCTTGTATCTATATCTATGCAGGCCTCTTGGCTGTAGAGAAGTCTGTTGCAGGATGGTAATCTTACCGGGGGTGAAATGCACAGGAAAAAAAAAGGATATGTACCCTGGATAAAAACAAGTTTATTTTCACATAAATTTTATACAGAAATTACCTATAACTAAATTCAGTAAGATCCAAATATAATGAACAACCTAACAGATAAGGAAGTGAGGATGGTCCTGTTTTTTTTTTTCTGTTTGCAGCAAGAGCAATTCAGAGAGGTATTTAAGCCTTCAACTCTAGCCCCTTCCTTTTTCATGAAATGAATCCCAGCCTTAGTAGCATCTTACATTGTGTATCGTCTCATGAGAGCTTTGCCAAAATTGTTAAGAAGCTAAGACTTCTTAAATATCTTAAAACGAGTAAATGTTCTTAGAGACATATTTTTGTCCTTTTTGGAGAGGTCTTCTTAACCTGGGTTTGTCAATTAAAATATTAGTGAGAGCTTATTTCAGTGTTCTCTGTGGCTAGAGCTAATAAAGATTTCTTCTAGCATGACCATGGCAGCATGGTGTTTGATCCCTTAAAAATGCTGGTAGGACAACATGTGTGTGTGCAGATACATTGACTTTTACCAGGATTGCTTTTCACTTGTAGGTCTCTTTAACTTGTGGAACTATCTTGCTAGAAAGCAGAGCTTAGCTTCATTTTCAGTGGATGTGCTTCACTGATGTGTAGTATCAGTATTTCTGTATCAGTAAAGTACTTCTAGTGTCAATATATCTGAAGAACTGTGCAATTGTTAATAAGCATTAGACCATTCCTTTGGAACTCTGAAACAAGTGGGAAGGGACCAAGTGTTGTTACAGGGGCAGACTTAACCACAATAGTGAATTTTCTCAGTAAATGCAGTGATTTGAGTTGCTGCTGCATTAACAAGAATGGCAGCTGTTTTATCACAGTTAAGAAACTTAGCCTATTTCCTTTCAAATCTACATGTACACCCCCACATATATCTAAATCCATTTTTTCTCTAAAAGTTCTTTTATAAGCAGAAGAGGTATTGGATCAAGTGGAATCCCATAAAAATCCAAATACTGTATTCAAATGATGTCTTTTCTCATGGCTAGATATCTAAGTTGTTTTGCCATAACCACATAATGTATTTTGGATACAATCATTTTTGTTACAGCTGTATATGATTCCTTTCAAGATTACTAAAGTACAAAGACAAAATTTAGAAAAAAATAGATCCCCATCCTATTTGTGTTTCTTTTTGATGTTCTGCATCAAAAGTGACTTCAGCTAACATTAAATATTTGGCTCAAAAGCCAAACACCACTGCAGGAAAATGACAAAAATCACAGTTTGGAAATGCTTAATGTTCACTTAAGAACAGACACTATTAAATAGTTCTGTCCTGTTAACAAGTGGCAGGATCTGCAGCTGCCTATGTGCTCGTAGGATTTATATGCATGTAACATGCAAAAACATTTCCTCATCATGTTCCAGACATGTTTACAATGACTTCATAGTCTAATGTGGATTCTTCAACACAGTGCAGTCTCTTAGTAGTAAGGTTCACTTAGGTCTCATGGATAGTAAAAGCTAGGGCGCTTGCCTTATAAAGTAACACGTACACAAGTTTACCCTGGGATACAGAAACCTGAACAGATGATGTGACAGTGATCAGCACTACCCAATCTACCAAGGCTACAACTGCTGATGAGCTCAGACCTCATCTATACTGTGCCACATGGTGCAGGCTGAAAGGAATACCTTTAAAGCTTCATTTGAGAATGCGTTAGTGCAAGCTGGTCCCTTTGGGGCAGACTGCCGTGCAAGCAGGTTTCTTTGTTTCTTTCAAATCTTTAACAAGTAGCTTGTCTTCTCCAAGACAACCCAGAGGCAAATCTGGGTGTCTATTGAGAACAGACAAATTCAACAGATGCAAAGCACAGACTTCGTAAAAACAGCCACTGACAATTGTGATGATTTCATTTAGAAAAGCCTCCAGTGGAAACCCATTTAAATTTTTTTGAAGTGTTCCCAAATCAAACATCAACTGAGAGAATTTGAGAAGGAAACTAAAACTGCATTTTCCTAGAGAGGAATGTTACTAGCAATTAGCAAACGTTAAATGAAAAATTAAAACGCATTTAGTTTCAGTAGTGCGATTTTATTAGAAACATTGGTGAAGGCTTTATGTATCCACCTGTAACATTTTTCACCCAAACTGCACCTGCCATTTCCTGCTTTGCATTCTACTTAAAATGTGCTGCCCTCAAACTCACTCTTAAAAAGAGTTTTGGTCAGCTAGTGACAGATTTACTAGTTTTAGATTAAATTTGTCAATGTCAAATCTCTTACTCCACTGAAGATGCATTTTCTTTTTAGACAGTCAGTCTTAAATACCCTGTGTTCATCTTGCTAAACACATCATCCGCTGTGCAATTTTCTCTTTAAGACTTAGAAGTAACGCACAGAGGTTTAAGTACAGTAAGTTCTTCTAGAATCCCTCAGGTCAGAAGTTGCTAAATGTAGTATTCTTCATTACTGTTACAATTAGCGTGGCTTACAAAGATACATTTGAAATAGATCCCTGTCCTGTTTGTGTTTCTTTCCCCATTCTGCATCACATTAAAACAAAATGCAAACTCTTAATGCTAAACGATAGCGAAGTGTATGACCATATGACTAAAGACAGGAGGACAGCTGTTTTGAGTAGCACAGTGGCTGTTCTGCCGCATTAAATTAAAACGGGTTAGCCGGTAAGTCACAGCGCACCAGGACGCCGAAGCTCTAAATCCAACGCGCCCTCTCTGCCACCCGGTGCGCCGGTGAGCTTTACTCCGGCCCCGCTCCTCGGCCTGCCCGGGACCAAGCCGCGGCCGCCCCTCCCTGGCAGGCACCCGAGGCGTGCGTCTCCTCACAGGGAGGCCCGCGGCCACCCAAAGAAGGAGACAGCCCGGGTTCCGGGGACACCCCGCGGCGGCGTCCCAAGCCGCCCTCCCTCTCAGCGGGCACGCCGCGACCCAGGCGCGCTGCCCGGCTCGGCCCCGCAGCCGCCGGGCCCTGCTCCAGGGGCTGGAAGACGCCAGCTTGGCTGCCCCCGGCCCGCACCCCCGGGGGACAAGCTGCTCCCGGTCAAGAGCAGCAGCAGCAGCAGCAGCAGCAGCAGCAGCAGCAGCAGCAGCAGCTCCTCCTCCTCCTCCTCCTCCTCCCAGCGGCCGGGCCCTGGCCTCGCCCGGGAGGCGGCGGCAGCCCCGGCGCCCCCCTCACACGCGCCCCTTCCCCAGCGTCACCTCCGAGCTGCCGGGGGAGCCCGGGCCCCCCTTCTGCCCCCCTCCTCGGGGCGGGACGCGCCCCCGGACCCGGCGGCGGGCCCGACACCACCGCACGGGGGCCGGGCCGGCGGC
>VXAA01003176.1:1028951-1069060 GCA_013399115.1 Anseranas semipalmata
GGGCGGGCATGAGGGCAGCGGCCCTTCCGGCTGCCGCTTGCGTCGGGCTGGGGCGCGAAGCCGTGCCACAGGGCGCTTGATAAATCGCTGGTTTAATTAGCAGGGGTCTCTGCCCTGGCGTTTTGGGTGTTCCCTGACGTCACTGATTTCTCTGTGGCATTTTCTGAACGCTCGTCGCTGCGTAAGTCGCGGAATTCGGTGGAGTAGTACTCGGTCTGAAGGAATACGCTACATAGGATCTTTTTTTTTCCCTCCACACAGCAACACGTGTGCGCTCTGTAACATCTAGCTTGGATTTTTTCCCGACGGATGCAAAATTGCTGTCTTGGCTCCTTTCAGTAACGAGTTGTATCATTTTCATGGTTCAGCATGAAACTTTTAATTCTTACCCGTCCCATGGTATGGTGTAGTCAGAGGCTCCTAGTCTGAGTTCTCTAGACGTGGTTAGCTATTGTTTTGTAGAGACTTTTTTACTCCTTTGCTGCCTGATACAGTTTCATGCTCTTTTGATCCAAAATTTTGTAGCTAGTTTTGGGATAATGAAAAGTAGAGCCTGCTACTTTGCTTTACAAATTGTTGTAGTGCACAGAATATAGAGGTCCAAGTTAAAACCTTAGATTCATTTTCCTTGAAGCTTTCTTTAAAGCTTCCTTCGATGTGCCCAAGTAAAAAGTTTTAGGTATGGTAGAAGAGAGGTTGGAATTCTGGCAGTCAATCCACATGCTCAGTTTGACTATTCTTACTTAAAGCAAGTAAGCCAGGTTTTTATTTGAAATCAGATCTCTGACGTCCCGGGGTCAGGTGCCCCACCAAGAGACTTTAGTGCCAAATATATTTGGCTTATTTCGAGTTTGGAGGTTCAGGAATAAAGTTACAATAGTATAGGCGAATGCATCGCTGTTGCTAAGTGTTTTCTAAGTAGGACAATAATCTAATTTGCCTGGTAAGAATAGTGTTGTGACTTGTAAACACAAAACTCATTGGCTTGGCTTGAAAAATCCACTTGCTTTTTGGACAGCTCTAGTGATTGAGAGGTATATATAACCATTTTTCTACAGAACTTACCGTCTGTAGAACTTAGGTATTTCTTATATAAAAGGTTAATTGTAGATGGAGCTAATGATTTTTCACACTGCTCAGTTTTTCTCTTGCTATTTTGGGTAGGTTTTTGATAGTCAGAAAAACTAAGATTGGTCACTTTTGCTTTTTGGTGCATTGAGCAGATAAGCAAAACCACCCAATTTTTGTCACGCTCGTTAATGTTTCATGCTGCTGCTAGGGAAAGCCTGAAGAATTAAAGTAGTCGTCATGTGGCCTTCCTGTTAGAGGAGGTGACCTGGAAGCTGCATGAACCAGCCAGCGAGGCCCTGGTGGAAGGGCAGAGCTCTGCCCTGTTTTCGCAGGCGGTGAAGGCGTTGAGAGACCGAGGTGATGGATCGTGTGTTCTGCCGTCAGTCTGTACTAGCACTGGGCTAGAAGTTACAGAACTGCTGCTTCTCCCCTCATTTCACAGTATATTTGAAATATTCTAGGGCATTGTTTGTGTTTTCCATAATGGAGCCCTGACTGCCTCTGTCAAACTCATACGCGTTGGTCACCAATTTATTGCTAGCTGGGGAGTTCTGCTTACTTCCCTCCCACCATATGCTGTTGGTAAAAGGGAAACCAAAATTGCCTGGAGTAAAGAACATGCTGAAGTGCAAGTCCCATTCACTCCCTCCCAAAGATAAAGGTGGCAAAACCAGAGTGATAGTATAGGGGTATAGACAGAAGTATTAATCTTTTTACTTTTTTCTTTCCAGATGCACCAAACTTTGCCATCAGAAGCCCTTGGATCTGAAAGATGATAACACTGAAATTCACTGCCCCGTTACAGTGAATCCGTGGCACATGAAGAAAGCTTTTAAAGTTATGAATGAATTAAGAAGGTATTACTTCACTGTATACACCTGCCTGGAGTCTATAATACAGTTTTAGTTTCAATTGTATTTATTAAGTTCTAAAAATGGAACAGGCAATTTCAGAAAAGTAGCTGATGAGAAAGATTAAATATACAATGAAGTGACAGCTGAATGATAGTCACGTGATAATAGCTGTAATGGGCACAGTATGTTTCTGCTCTTCATAAGATAATCGAAACTATGTTTCTGAGGCTTGAAAAACGCTTAGAGGATATATTTTGGGAGTTACACCTACTGATCTTGTCTTTTATGTGGTTGATTCCGGGTAGATTGAAAGTGACTCTTTAACTGAGGCCAAGGCTCTTCATATCTGTTGTTGATTTTTTTTAGAGGTCTACGAGCTAGAAAAATGTTAAAATTTTCTAATCTGGAGACATAGGTCACAGTCTAACAAATGTAAAACCAACTGACAGTAGGCTTTCTTTGCTTAGGTATCTTTCTTTTGCATGCTCCCCCTAGGAGCAATCTATGAACTCCCAAATCAAATGTTAAAAGTCACTTGATAAAGTTTTGTAAGACCTTGAGTGATACTACCATCAGTTTCAGCAAAACTGGAGGACTGGTGCTAATGCTGTTCTTAGCACCCATATTGATTTATTTTCTACATATGAGTAGGTGAGATGGTGTTGAAAACTATGACAGCTGGTAATTAGAGCTCACAACTGAGCTCTGGTAATTAGGACTCACAACTATCACTGACAGTAGTTCAGCTTTATAGCTAACAGCAACAATAGAGAAATTAAATAAATAAAATGTTTCTGCAGCATAGACAATACCGGAGGGTGTAAAAATCCTGCAGCCCATTGTTATTTCCCATATAAGATTAAAAGTTGGAGAGGCTTCACCTTATACAATGACAGTAACTGATACTGTATTAAAATATGCCTCTGCCTTTGATTTTCACTGTTCTGTATGGGTAAGTCTTTAATACTATGGTAGATGCTCTGATCAGATCAGTGTATTTATCTAGCTGTGACAGTTTGTACTGTACTGGAAGACTGGAGAAAATCATGCACTGACTATAAATGATTTAAAGCCAGCTCAAAGACTCCCATAGTTGAGGATAAAGGGATAAAAGCAGAGGCTATTTTTCTAGTACATTACTGTGTAATTACCTTATGCTGGAAAGACTGATGTTTGTTGCTTCACCTTTATGCACTCTTGGCTTTTCCAAGGATTCCAGAAACCACATTCACTGTCTCGAGGAGTGTATCAGAGCCTAGCTAGAGTCACTAGCCCCTGACTTCCTAATGATGAATAAAAGTTTAGATGAAGACCAATTTCTGAGAATGAATCTTAGAATACGGCAGTTTCAGCAGGGAGAAACCTTACCTGCATTTTGTTGCGTTGCAAGTAAAATATGTATGGTCTTCCAGCAGAGTGCATTGTTGAAGGCCATGGATTATTTTCAGAATATACTTTCATTTCCATGGTTACTTAAATTGGGATTGCTGTAGAAGCAATTCTCTTACATATATAAATAGTTGAAGTTTGAACGGGAGCAGTGCCATGCAAACCTTAACTGTAGCTCTTAGTAGATAAGGTAGTTGCAGCAATGTTTACTGTTTAAGCTGAGTACAGCTTTTAAAATGGCAAGTGCTAATTGGTTAAGATTATAAACATTAATTTTTGCATTTATTTCAAATTGAAATAATACATATTTTAGGTATGTTTCAGACTTCATTGCTCTAAATGAAGAGCTAGCATTAATCAAGTAAATGATATTCTTGATTTTGTTGACTACTTATAGTGGTTCTATCTCAGTTCTTTTCATTAGTGTAGCACAAGCAGGTATTTGCCAGAGGTATACTCTCCAGAAAATAGGTTACTAGTGAAGAATTCATCTGCTTAAGCATCTAAAATGTGTTGTGCTTGGAATGCTCAAGTCTACGAGTTAATATTACATTTTTGGCTGCTGCCAAGTTACCTGGTTCTGTTAGTTCATAAGAGGATTTTTCTGTGCCTTCAAATTTTGACAAACTTGAGTAATTTTGTCCTTGGTAATTTTTGTCATTTCATTACTCACCATCACCTCAATACTGAGTCAGAGAGATCATTAGGATAGCTAATTAGTTCTTGACACATGAAGAAATTAACCTGTAATGCCTATCTTTGCTCTTCATTGTAATTTGCTTTTATGACAATGGAATCTGACCTTACCTATGTTCATTAAAATTCTCATTCTTACAAACAAGACTTTATCAAAATCTTTTGGAGATCTGGGTAATGACCTTCCTCTATATAAACCAAAATAACCTGCAAGTTAGTAAACAGTAGTTATTTGTAAATCTATTCTTACTTTTCTCCCATTTCTCATTTTCTCCTTTCATGTCTGAGGGTGGTGTAGCACCATGACTCTGTTCAGTCTCTCTCTACAAGAGATTCGTTACAACATCGCTTCAGAAGGCGAGCTTTTCCAAAATAAGTTAGTGTGTCCTCATGAAATGACTGTGCTGGGTTGCTGTGGGAGCCACAGGATGGTTGCAGGAGCACATGAACTAGTTCATAAGCTCGTGTCTTTGTTTAGTAGTTCATGTGGCTTGTGGGCTGGTGGAAGCAAAGGGCATGGACACCTAACACAGTTCCAGGCTAGGGATGAACCTGGGCTACCCTGAAGTTACTATGTCTATATTGTGCAATGTTGTTAATTAGCTGCAGTTTTGCATTCATGTAATTCTGTTGCTTCTGGCTTCACAGTTAGCTTTGGTATTTCTGTGGAGCTAAGAATAAAGCCTTTTGTTACTGTTGTCAGGATAAGTGCAACTGTCTGAAAAAGCTGGGTAATTTGCCTTTGGTAACCAATGACCTCTTATTTGTAGCTTTCTGTGTCAATTTTTGTAACATAAATGTAATGGTTGTTCTCAAGCTCCTCACAATTCTCAGGTTTATCTACATATGACCATTACCTCATATTATATGGCTTTTTTGATAATAACCATATTGCATGCTAAACTTATGAGACTTAGATAGTTGCTGTAGGCATGATGAGCTGAAAGGAAAACAAATTCTAGTGCTTGGGTTGCCATATGTCCCCAAAGGTTAGTTGTGGCTGCCAACATTTTTGGTGTGTGGTTTCCACAAGGCCTTCTTTCTTGAGGCTGTGCTCAAAGCAATTGGATGATTGCAGAGGCTGAGCAGCTACAGTGTTTTCTTGGGACCAAGGTGAATATCTGAGAATGTCTGGCTGACAGCTCCAACTCTCTGTAAGAGCAAAAATGCAACTGTTAACCCCAATCTGTGCTGCTACTCTGTGTGGTAGTTGCAAACCATCAGAAGGTCTGCCTTCTAGTTGTGATATATATTCAGGAAAGGTAAAAATTTATATTTCCAAAAGTACTGAGAATAAGGGCCACTGGATTGACACACAGCTCTAACCCTGTCCCTAAGGAACATGTGCTGTTAAAGCATACTGTCTCCTCCATCCTTTATTTGTTGCCCTGGCTCTGAGTTTTGTCAATTGTATGCTACTTGTACAGAGAGAGTGCTGGAATAGGAAGGAAAGAAAAAGTGTCTGTGACTTTGGCTATTTAGATGCTGGGAAATTGCAGGCTTTTGGTGTCTTTTTTTTTTTCTTTCCGTCAAGAAAATCAGATTATGAAGAGTACACTTTGTGGTCAATTTAACTGGAAGAGGTGTATCCGATAGTTGGAAACATCTGTGCCAGGAATGGCTCTAAATGAGATATTACTTTATTGCAACAGAAGAGGGAGGAAATGCATATTGCGATTGCAAAGGACAAGAATGCAAATAGATGTAACGAAGATAAGAGTCAGGCAAGACATGAAATTAAACATAATAAATTCTAAACTAGTTTGAGTGAAAAAATAATTGCTATTGTGTACATCAACTATGTATAAAAATGCTTGGAAAGCAGTAAATATAGAGGTGATTGAGTACTGATTTTGAACAATTAGTAGGCATGAGCTTCCAGTGTAATGTGACGTAGGCATCACAACTGAAGTTTGGATTCTGTGTTATCTGTAGTCCTATTTCTTACCTCAATTTTTTAGTGTTGTGTATATTGAATTCTTTTTTTTTTTTTTTCTATCACAGGTATTCAGAGAAGCCCAGCCTTCCAGTGAGAAGGTTTATAAATTGGGCTGATATGAATTTTGGTTACTCAGTGCACAAAACTTATTATCTGTGGAGAAAATCACAATTCAATTGTTTGATTTGGTAAAGTTCTGTGTACCCAAGCACCAGCTGTAATCCTACTGAGTAATCACCGTGCAGTTTTGTAGCACATCTAAAAACAATGCTTCATCAACATTGTCTGCCTGCCTCTTCTGAGGGCATGAAAAGAGAAATCATGTTATTTTATACTTTTCTACTGTGGTTCACATATGTGAAATTGCTTTCTCTGATATTTCTAAATAGTCAAAACTTGCTGTGTGATGTGACGATAGTAGCTGAAGACATGGAAATTGCAGCGCATAGAGTTGTGCTAGCCGCCTGCAGCCCCTACTTCCATGCCATGTTTACAGGTACCAAATGTTTCAATATTTACTCTGTTCTAATCCAATCCAACTGTATAATGCACAAAATTAAATAACTTTTGCTTTTTAGGATCTCATTTAATTTTTAGTTAAGACAATAAGAACATTTTTTATGATTTGTTTACAATCTGAGGACATAGTGGCAATTTAATCTCTGCTAGCATGGCAAATACTTTAAAAAGTCTCCTTTATTTAAACTAATTTACATGTTAAGTAAACTGGGAATAGTAGAGTTGTTATACCCTTGAAGGCTGTAGTAATCTGACTTGTACAAAAGAAGGTTAAAATAACTTTCATGTGAATTTCATGAAGTAAGTTATGTCCTTTAACAGCTACTATTGCTGCATTCTTCAGTCCCCGAGTATTCTAGGCTGTTAGTAGATATGAAAGCTTTCTGTGGCTTTGGCTGCCTCTAGCTGGAGTGCTAGAGTATGCTTCAGTACTCTTAGGGTAATTCTCTGTGACAGATGTACTCTGCATCATTGCCACAACTTTTCTATGCAGGCTTGATTCTGCCTCTGCTCGTCCCATGCTGGTCAAGTTGTTGCTTCAATAGGAATGCCAGAAGGCTTGCAAGGCTAAAATAGAGTCAGATTCATAGTACCCTACAGCTGAATTCCCGTACTGTGGATTTAATTCCATGATGGTTATAAATCACATTGAAATCATGTGGAACTTGGTGTCAAAGTGAGAATGCTACTAAATGCATGTTAAAATTAATTTCTGAAGTTTTGTCTATTCCTTCTCAAATCTTGTGCTGATTTGGTCCTTAATGTTGACTGTCTGAAATTAAGAGAATACTTTGTAATGTATTACTTCAGACCACCAGCATAAATGGCATAAAAAATGTGACTCTTGGCATGCCACTATGCAAGCAAAATGGAGTTTTAATAACTCTAATTGTATGCAACTGGAAGACTGATATAATTTGAAATAGTGTTGTGTCCTGGGGAAGCAGCTGATTATTAGCAAGCACTTTATGAAACCTAATAAGTATATAGTTCAGGATAGTGTTGATTTTATACAAAAATGTTATGACACAACCAAAGCTAGAAGAGGAGTTATTACTAGCAGAATGCTTTAAAGTTGTGTGTAAAACAGCACAGAGCTGTTTAAATAGCTGTTCTTCTAGTAGTTCTTCAAGTTTGCATTTATGGTTAAGACAGATATTCCAGGTGGCTAATACATTCCTTCTTAACTTCACTGCTTTCTTTAAATTTAAAATGAAAACAGCTGTTTCTATAGTTCATCACCTAAGTCATGGAGAAATGTAAACTTCTTAAATTAGTTCTATGTTGAAGATTGATTATTGTTGACTGTCACATCGAAAATACTCAGAGCACAGTTTTATTTTCTGCGGCATACAAAAGCCTGGTTAAGACATTTCTGCTTGCCTCTGAGTTCCCTTTCTATGGAGAAGTTTATCACCCTTTAGGAGTGCCAATGCAACAGTGTCTGTGGCCGCTCTCCAAGCGGAATCACTGAAATCATGGTTCTTCCCTTACTTTGCTCCCTTTTAAAAAGTTTTGCTTGTTTTATGTTTTCAAACGTAGGTCTTCATTGACTCCCTGTGGAGTGGGAGGTGGGAATGCTCACTTGAGGAAAGGGTGGGAACCTTCTAACCCATACATCTGTGGCAGTGTTTGTGTAGTTGGTGAACCAAATTGGTGTGAGTTTAAATAGAATTCAGGTATGGCTTCAAAATTTATCAAGAGATTTTATACTATTATATGCTGTATTCAGGAAGGACCAAGTGTGTTGCCAGTGCATTTCAACTGTTCTCCACAGAAATAATCCTGAAGTTCATCATAATTGTTAGCTCTATGAATCTGCAATTCATACTTCTCAGGTGGAGTTGCATTCTAATCCAGTAATCTGCAAGTTCAAATAAGTAAGTTTGATCCCTTAACCAGCTACAGGGTTACTTCTTGTTGACTAGAAATTAGAAGCTTATATTTAGGCACATATTTGCAGGTTACCCCCACCTTTCTCTGAGTCATTAGGTACTCATGGCTATGCAGGACAGAGTATAGCATTAACTGTGATCAAAACCTCTGCTGCCTGTTAGTTTTTTTTTTTTTTTTCTTCTCCTGTTTTCACTTGTAATGGTAGAAGTTGCCCTATTAAATACCCAGAAAGAAAAAGTTACTGCCTTTTGAAGTCACAAAATTTAGTAAGTTAGTAACAATTATCATGTAAGTGAAGGGAGAAGGGGAAGAAAAAAATAAACACCTGGGGCTATGTTACCGTGAATAATTTTTTGTGAATTCTTCCATGAAATTCTTCAGAAATATTTATTGTGATCCTGAATTAAATACTCTTAAATGATTAGAGGAAAGAATTATAAAACATCAGAGAAGGGGGCACTTCAGTGGCCCTAGGGCTTGACTTGAGACGTGGGTGACCTGAGTTTATTTTTCTCTTCTGCCACAGCAGTTATCCTTAGGCGATTACCTGTTCTCTTCACTTGTGTTCTCCATTTGTAAAATTATATTTTTAAAACAAACAAAACAACAACAACAACAAAAACCACCCCACACCTTCCTTACATTACTGTTGTGAGTTAACCATATTAGCTTTTAGAGAGCCTTTTGGTAACTTCAGCTCCACGATTGCTCTGCTGCTCCTGCTGGGGAGGTCGGACCAGCCCAGGACTTCCCTTTCTATGTCACTAACAACTCTGAAGATACTGTGGTGCAGCTGTGCATGACATGAGCGCTTCAAAAGGTTGAATCCTGGACTGAGAATGCCTAGCAAGTGAATCAGTGGTTTTCTGCATATGATCTGTCAAACAAAGTCTGTATCACAGGACTGATCCGGTATCGTAGTAAGACTGCATGTCCTTTTAGCACGAAAAGTAGAAGTCGTCTTTTTTTTCCTGTAGATACTGGGCACTATTTTTAAACGGAGAAGGTGCCTATCCATGGCTTCAGAAGCCTTTACACAAAATCTGAAAACAAAACTAATGTGCTCGCAGAATATCAAACTCTGCTCTCCCACACACACGATTTTCCCAAAGGACCACCTCCACAGCAGCTTGCATAATAAATAACTTGCTGCATGCATGCTCTGAAGATCAATAGGTTTAATCTGTGTCAAGGAAGAAGTTTAAACTTGGAATACAGGGCCCTGCAAAGAACATGCTACAATCACCTTTCACAGGTGTAGGGAAATGTTTCAGAAGAGCAGGTGGAAAGAAAGTTCTACAGGGGCTGGATTTTGCTCTTTCATGTGGTTCATCATCAGGGCTTTCCAGAATGCTATGAACCGGTACTGCCATTAAGTAGTAGTACGTTGCTGTAGGTGGTCCTCTGCACTTCCTACCAACTAAAGGTTTGATTTAAAATGCATTCCTTAGCATTCAGCTCAAAAAAAGGCATGAATAATGGTAACAAATTTCTTGGTGATGCTCTAGGTAAAGTGCACTGTTTGTCATTGATCCTAGAGACCCCAGGGTAACAAACAATGAAAGTGTGTGTGTACTTCATAAGGCAGTATCAGCAAAGATATGCATCTTATGGTTCACTTCCCTGCCCTGTCTGCTTTTACTGTTGTATAGGTTAAACTTGTTACCTCATCAGTACCCTTTTCTCTAGATGTTATGGGGAAAGAAAAAAGAATATATCCAATGTAGAAGAATAACAAATGGATGTATCCAGAGATTGGGATTTACTTTTCCAAAGTGAGAGTTTATGTATCTATCAAGATAACCAGTGTAGTTCATGTTTCACTTCTTGGTGCAAGTCAGTGCAAAAAGGGTGACAGGTCTGAGATGCCCAGATGTGTGGTTGGTAGTCCTGGAGAAGCTTGTAGTTATTCCTTCAAAATGTATCTTTAAGCAATTACTTCAGATACAAACAAAATGTTGCATTTTGAGAAACATTATATTTTAGAAGGTGGAAGCTATTTGCAGGACTTTCTATGAAGATCAGTAGTGGCATATGGCCAATGTGTCAGCCTCCACAAAATGAGATCCAACAAGTTTTCCCTTGCTTACCATTTTATCTTAGTTTGAGTTTTAACTGTTAAATCAGATCTGTAGCAGAGGTGAAATTGTGAAGGGAATAATAAGTAGGCAAGTAAAGTGAGGATAGAATTTTTCTTTTGTAAGTAAAATGACTTCAGACTTCATTTAGTATGCTCCTTTGATTAAGAAGCTAATAAAGCAAGAGTATTTAATGGATTGCTTTGCCAGCAAAATGTTTTTGTATGCATTTGAAGAGTCTTATTCAGGTTTGATAACATTATTTTACTGATATTGTACACTGGCGAAAATAGGACACCTGCAGTAAAACTATTAGCGTTCACATGATGGTAACAGCAAAGTCTTCTTTTCTCTTTAGAGAGAGGGAGGAAGGAAAGAAATTGAATTCTTATTGAAGTTGCTTTATTGTTACAACTGATCATAAACAACAGTTTTTGCTGTAGGCAAGAGTAATTACTATTAAACTGTTTAATTTGACCTGTATTTCTACCTAATTTACTTGACCACCAAACTGTATTTGCAGGTGAGATGAGTGAAAGCCGAGCAAAGAGAGTTCGAATAAAGGAAGTCGATGGCTGGACCCTCAGGATGCTTATTGATTATATTTACACTGCTGAAATTCAAGTTACAGAAGAAAACGTGCAGGTAAGAGTGAGAATATTTTCTGCAACCAAAGAGATGTAATCTACAGAGTCGTTTAGTTTGCCAGTGTGGCTCAGCTCTGATGAGGGAAGTCTCTTCTGCAAACTGGAAGTTTTTCAGACCCTGTGCCTACAAAGCAAGCAATCGTACTGTTTAAATTCTGGGTCACATTGAAAGACTGTTGAAATAAATGAAGTCTGTTGACTTTAATGGACTTTGGAACCAAACCTCGTGTAATACAATAAAATAGATGGTCTACTCAGCCTAAAAATTAATGCTGTCAGCCACCTCTGTATCACCCCCTCTCTGATACTTCAGTGTAATTTACATAAACAAAGGTAGATTTGCTCCTAAACATAAACCATGTCTTCCAATTAGTGTTCTGTTTGTCAGAATGTTTTTTTTTGCTAGCCTTCAGAATAAATTAATTTTTCCTGCTCGCTCCCTGTACCTTGCCAGTGGCCAGTCATGCAGGAATTTTTAGCTAGTTCTGATGTTTTTTTAAATCAACCAATATCTACCATGAAGGTTTTTGCCCATCCCACACAAGTAGAGCTAATCAGTTTTTCTATTCAGCTGTGCCAAAAGCTAAAACTTCAATTAGAATAGAACAAACATAAGCTTAGAAAAATGGGGTTTGTTTTCTAACCACAAGTCCTGAAGACAGGGTAGATCTTTTTTCCACTACCTTCTGAGGTTCAGCTTAGATTTTTGGTGAGTTTAAAAGTAGTTGCATAACAGGTGATGTATTTAATTCTCTTGTTTTTCTTCTTGCTTCTATGCCCTTGTTTCTGCTTTTGCTCAATGCTGGATTGCTAGCAGTCATTTTGTTGCTCTTGAAGGGCACAAATAATGTTGCTATATTTGGTATTGAAAACTTCTATTGTGATTGTGCATTCTGAAATTAATGGCTTTTAGTGGGCATTAGACTGAAATTAATAGCTTCTTATTGGCTGCTGAATCAGATGGAGTCACTGCTGGTTTCACCTATGCTTGACTGAAGGCCTAGAAATGGGATTTCATACTACCAGCTCAAAATATTCTACTACTAAGCCTTCTAAGTTTTAGATCATACCATAAGTCTTTTGATTCTGCAAAATTAATTTATTGTTATATTCTTAAAGAATTGTTTACTTCTGGTCTGATGATGGGCATATGTAGTGAAAAATCTGTGTGAAATTATGCTGTATCTTGCCAATCTGGTAGTTGTGCAAATCTGTTTTACTGTAGCAGACCCTGAGCAAAATCCAAAGGTGTCAGAGATTCCCTAGTAGATCTCTTTGGCTTGATCATGTTGGCTTTTCATCCTTAAAGCAGAATATTCTGTCTTGCTGGCACACCTTAATGACCATAATCTGGTACTTCTGATGCATAATATCAGACTGGATTTAAGAGGCAGCCTACTGTGTTCTGGCTGTAGGTATTGCCTAGGAGGAGGCATGTTAACCTGATGTTGTCAATAATAGCTTTTCTTTGCTCATGGGGAGTAAAAGTTGGTGTTCTATTTCTTTCTTGTACAAGACTTATTCAAGGCCAGGCACCTCCAGGTTTAAAACTCCTGAGTCTGATATGGCTTTCATTTTCATAGCTCTAGATTATCTGGCTGTTTGAAGACACATATAATGATTTGTGGGCTGGTAAAATAAATGATACGGTGCAGTGAGGGATATTACAAATTTGTGGTTACTTGGGTACTGGGAAGACAGTCAAGCTTTTAAGTGAATTTGGATTGATTGCAGTATAGTTGTGTTTTAATGTTCATACTCAATATACTTGTAATATGACTGGTAATGAATGTAAAGCTATTCTTCATTTGTCACCTTCATCTTTGCTTTGTTAGTGCTAGATATGTACTGTTTGTTTGCATTACGGCAGAACCAAACACTATGGCTAAAGACCAATACACTGATGCAAGTCCTTTTCCTTTTCCCCATGTTTGAAAGCCAAGGTGGGAAAACTGTGAATTTCTAAAAACTTAGAATCCTAGCACAGACTCTCAGGCCTCAGTTAAAGCTGTGTTCTCTCCATAAACATGTTACATGCTCTACCTCTCAATTTCCTGTCTGTGTATTGCTAGAAGGTATTGTGAAATACTGTAATGGTTCAGAATTCATTCTGTAAGAATATAGATCCATGAAAACCTAAGATGCCTTGTCTCTCTAACTTCTTTATATTTGTGCTAATGCGCTTAACTGGAGCTTCAGCTTGGAGGTAGCTCTTATGATTCTTATTCTGATATCCTTCATGGGTTTTCAAGTGTGTTATTCTGTCTTTTCAGGTTATGAATAGTTAGAATTGGTATTGAATTAATTTCTAATATGTGATGTTTGACAAGGGTGTGAATGCCTCGCATTTAAGTAATGCAGAATTGCTAAGTGGTCTTTGGCACTAAAATAGCTACATTGGCTACACCATTAAGTATTCATTTATAATCAGTTATTCATAAATATACAATCTCACCAGTCTTTCTCAACAGGCAAGTAACTGTGAGCTTCTTTCATTAATACCTTACTTGATTTAGACATGAACAGGACAGCTGTCCCTTAAATGCCTTTGGAAGTTCTAAGAAAGAACCATTGGTTTTTGTTCCCCACTGTTGTGTTCTCACTTGTATGTTTTTGAACAAGGAGGACCTAGAAAAGTCAGGTGTAATCAATGACGGAGGAGAAAAACTTATTTGTTTGGTGCATCAAACTATCAACACTGGAGGAGTCCCTCAGCACTGGTTTTTATTAACACATTAGTTAAATGTAAAGCAGTTCTTTTCTGCATTTCTTTGTTCAGCGTCAAACAGTTCTCCCCCATGCCCCCAACAGTTAGGTAGCTGGTATACAAGAAAGATGTATGTTCTGGATTTTCTTCTGGTATTTGTCCTTCATTTAAAGTTAGTTATTTTATCATTCCTTTCTAATGGCACTCACTTTGCATAATGCTATACTGGTGTTTCTGTCATTTTTACTTATTTTGTCACATTTTTCTACATACTCAACTCTGTTCTCCTTTTTTTTTTTTTCCCAGAAAAGAAATTAACTGTCAGACTTGATGCTATATCACATTCTCATGTTTTAAGAAGGGATCATAAAAGTTAATGTTTTCAGAAGGCAAATCAACTTTCTCGCACACAAAATTTTTTTCAGTTCCCATGTAGGTATTAACTACAGGCACTGCACAATGTGGGAGAGTTAGTTACTATAAGAAGCTCATGGATGAGTAACTCTCCCACACTATGAGTATGCATTTCAGTATGTATTTTAGTCAGCCTTGCACCTAGGGCCTCTACTGAGCACAAATACATCAGGGCAGGAACATGAGAAGAAATTCCTGCCTTTGTTCGTAGACTGTGGATTTCTTGTGGGTGTTAGAGGTCAGTGTGGTATGGGGTGAGTGGAGTGTGGCTGTGGTAAATATAAAGTTCTGGATGTTACTTGTGATCCATTCTGATTGTGCACTATGGTTGTCTGTGCCTGTAGTAGTGCTGATACAACCGTTTACTGGACTGCATTATAAACCAGATCACTGAATTGACTTAAAAAATAAATAATGAAAATAAAAACAAAACAACACTCCCTCCACATTGTTTTTTTTTTTTTTTGAGGTGTTATTTTTAACTTGGATCATTTCAAGGGTTTGGTTTATAACGTGGCCCTGCCTGCTGTTGTGTTCACATGATATCGTGGGTTAGTGTGCTGAAGTGTGGGAACGTGCACCTGTGTTGGAAGTGAGCTTGGAAGTGTGTTGGAAGTGAGTTGCAGTCTGCTTCCCTTTGGACCTACCAATATACATGTTATCTTGCTTTTGAACAAGAAGCGTGCACAAGAGATAGCAGACGAGAAGGTATTTTTACAAAGCTCTGTCTTGGCACATTCTTCCCTTGAAGAATTTTTTAAGTACAACCAACAAAAAGTCCGAAATCCCAAATAGGATCTTTTAAAATGTCATTTGTCGTGTTCTCTTTTTTTTTTAAATTATTCAATGACAATGTTTGTATAGTAAAAAATGTATTATACATGAACACACAATATGGGTGTATGTTTCCTTTATTAACTGTTTGTGCACAGACTGCCATCTGAAGTATAACGCACGCTTCCATTCGTATTGTGTCCTAGGGCACAGTGAAGAGAGTTGCCAGCATACTTCACTCGAGGTGCTGTAAGGACAGGACTACTTTTACCATGCATAATCTTTACTGGATACTAACTTAAAGGCAAAAATAAAATTCTGTGCAGTATATAACATTCCTTGTTTGTTCTTTTCCTGAACATTAGGATAAACTCAGGGTCAAAATACTCAGAATAAATTTTTATATTTAGAAGTGGTCTGTTTGTGATGCATCACCTACAGTTTTATGTGGGTTGGACATGTAAAATGATCTCTGTTTAAGAGCTAACAGTTTCTTCTGAAACTGGTATATTACCAGAATATCCAACTTGATAATGAAATTGTGTTTTTCCTTATGCCTATCTCTTGTGATGGTTTTAGATTCCTTCCTTCAGTACCCTTTCCTCTAAGGGAGAGATATACCAGTTTATTGGATTTTATTTCAAAAGGGGTTCAGGATCATAGAATGGTGTGGGTTGGAAGGGCCCTTAAAGCCCATCTAATTCCACCCCCCCCGCCATGGGGGGGTGCCTGCAGGGACACCTCCCACTCAAAGCCCCATCCAGCCTGGCCCTGAACACTTGCAGGGTTGGGGCATCCACAGCTTCTCTGGGCAACATAATCATAATGGGATTACCAGCTCAACAAATTATGGCACGTCAGTTGCAGAACAGCAACTGTTTGTGCTCTTAGCTTCAAGAAAATACAAAATGACTTAGTATAAGCCAGTTTGTAAGACTCATATTACTCTTCTTTGTATTTGCTCGTCTTTGAGCACTTAATGACCCAATTACTACATCTTAAATTCCAGTAAGCTTCAGAGCAGTACTGTCTTTGTATCTGAGCTCAGAGTCAAAATACTTCTGGGTGTATTTTGATGCTTACCAAGCTTTATCCTCAAACGAGATATCATGTATACAAACTGGCGAGTCTTTATGTAAGTTAGCAGCATTGTGATGTATAAAGAGCATACAACACATGCTGCACGTTTCTTGAAATTAGATTTGTTTTAGATACCCAACTTCAAATGTTTTTCAAGGGTTTCTAAAGCCTGCCATTAAATTATACCCTTTGAACACTAAAAAGCATTTCTTTTCCCTTATTGGATGAAAGGATGCCCCTTACCTTTCAAAGGGTTATATTCAGTTTTCTTTATGAACATAGCACATTTTCCAGTTTAGATGGGTAGACTTTTCCTTTTTAGAACTGAAGACTGCCTGTCCTTTACAAACTCATGACTGGGCATCATAAGATGAGAGAGTTCATTTAAGTGCTTGAACAGAGGCATGCATTCTGTGTCCTGGAAGTATGCCTGCTGCTGTGTAAGTGGGTGGGAGAAATAAAAGAAATATTTATTCAACTGAACTGAATGCTGTGAAGCTTTCATTGAATTTTATCGTAAGGTAGGTTCTGTTTTAAATATATCATCATACTATATATATATGTGTGTGTGTGTGTGTGGAGATATATATATATGTATGTATGTATGTAACTGCTTTGAGCCAAGGGAATGCTGAAACTGCTTCCACAGGAAGTTGGCTGTTCTCCTTTAGAGAGCCTATGAAAGAGTTACCTGGGAAAAAAAAATGCTACAGTTGATTTAGGAACCTAAGAAGGACAGGAAGGGATGATTTTGATCTTGGTGATTATGCTGATGTGCTTCTCTAGCTACCTCTTTAAGAAGTTTTTGATAATCCAGGAATGGGAAACAGTTTAAGTGAAAGTATACCTTGAAAAGGGGTAGTGCTAGGTAGGCTGGATGTAGGTGATTAAATCCCTATTGGTCAAGATTAACACCCTGCATGTCACCAAGACCAACAGATAATTAATATAAGTCCAATACCTCCCCAGTCATGCACTCCACTGAAATGCAGAGCTCCTGAAGATAAGCTTATCCTGAATTAACAGCAATCTCTGAATGGTTTTCAAATTGAGTATTATACACTAGACAGTGCAGCTTGGTGATGACAGTATGGGTAATGATAGCAAATTTCCTGGCTAGAAACAGTCAGTCTTCTAGCAGATGCAGGTAACTTAATAAAACTCTTAATGCTGTACCACAGGTTAAATTCAACATCGCTTAAGTTTGCAGGCTGGTTGTTGATAAAGGCTTTTTGTTTACCTCAATTTGCCTGTATTTACTGACCACAATTGCTTGGTGACAGCATTTTGGAATTATTCTTCAGACAATACTTGTACTTCCCGTTGAAGTCTTCGCTATATTATTTAATTGAATACAAGTTTTGACTTGGTAGATGTATCTTTTAAGCCAGTGCTGGTTTTCCCCACAGTTCTTTGTACAGCTATCCTCCTGGGTCTCTGCATGGTACCAGGACAGCCACTCCTTACAAGTTTTTCATCTTGGTTTAGCTTCCAAAGTCTTTCTAGAAATACCACGTGTATGTTTTGTGATGAGAATGGAGCATGGCAAAGCTTGTGGCCTTGTATTCTTGCTGTTTAGCTGCTGCTGCTGTTGGAAGCAAAATCCTGGACCATGTGAGCATCACTCTGAGCCAGCAGGGCTTTTCTTAGGAGGCTTCTTGCTAAGCTTGGCATGCTTGTAAAGAAGAATGAAGTTATAGGTTGGAAAATGCTATTGCTATCGAATAAAAGTGATACTTTTTTCTTTCTAAAGAATGTTTTATGGAGTGAATGCATTTGCTGTAAGCTGTTTCTTTTGCTGTCCTGAAATAACAACAAAAAAAGAAGAGGTGAAGCAATATTATACTGATTTTTTTGTCAGTAGTTGCAGTAGAATATTTTTTATAAAAATATCTCTAACTGTAATGTAAAGTTTATAAATATCTTTGACAACACCTTTTGAGCTGAAATCTGTGAATTTGTATTTCTTGTGACTGAGATTTAACTTGCCAGTAACTCTCAGCTAAGTATCTTGGTGCAGCACACAGTTTTTTAGACAGACTGTTAGGCCAAACGTTCATTAAGACTGTACAGCTATTTTTCAAGCTGTTCATGTAGTTTTATTTTTCTTAACTGATATTGAATGTGCTGCAAGCTTAACATTTTGGACAGATTTGGCTGACGACAATTGATCCTGTTGCTCAAAAATGGGTTTTCTTTCCATATAAGGTTAACTAACATGAGATGTTAAATTGTTATACTGTGTGACTTCTCGGCACTGCTCAAACAAAAATGGTCTTTGCACTATGCTCTGGTGCCTCACGTTGGCACAAATGAAATCTTGTTCTGACCTGTTAAAGACGTGATAATCATCTTGCATACTGCAACCCGCCCCTGCAGCAAGTACACGTCCAGAAAATTTTGTTAGCCGACATGTGAAGGGCCAAGTGTTAAACCGTATACCTGGGCTCTTTTATTACTTTTATGAGTTCTCACAGGTAGAAGATAATTTGTCAAGATACAACTTTTATGAATGAGGTACAGGCACACCGTATCTCATCAAGCAGAAGTAGTTCATGCTCTGACTAAATTATCAGTTGCATTAGTTTTTTTTAGACGACACACCCTTGTCAGAAATGTGTCATTAACACTGTTGTCTGTAACTACTGCTTTAGCTATTGGACCATGCACTTAGAATCAGGGCTAAAATTCAGAAATGCCAATACAAAACATTTCTCTTAATAGTACTGAGGCATTTGAAGACTGTGGTGTGTCCTAAAATGCAGAGTCACCCAGCTTTGCTGCTTGCTCCTTTCATGAAGTTCATGTTTTTTTTTCCTTGGGAGAACATTTTGGAAAGAGAGGAAGGGGGAAGGCTGAAGGAGAGCAGTATATGTTAAGATCTTAAGGACAGAGGGAGAGGGTATGTAGGCTGATTCTTTTAACTTGCTGATTGATGTGACATCTTTAGTGTTGCTTATCTTTTATGTGATAATTTGTGTAAAATAATTGAAAACAGCCCTCCTCCCCCAGTGCAATATGAATAGCCAGGTGCTAACTACTGAACCTTGATGTGACAGGTTGGAATCCTGCTTGGTTCTGAAGGAATTACAAAGCTTGTGATCTTCAGCTCCCTCATGTTCCACAGCCTGCACCAGCGGATGTTTGTTGGACTCAATTTGATCTTGAAACCTAGAAACCATTTTTATGCTGTTCCTCAGCGTATTTCAGCTTACCATCACATTTTATACTGCCCTCATGGAGACCCAGAGCTTTCTGTCCATAAATAAGCTCATTTTTTCTATTGAGTATCGAGAGCTATTGAGTATCAAAAGTTATTGGTGGTTGGTGATCTTATTTACTCGACAAAGGTATTATTAAAGCTTTAGGAGGAGATGGAATTCTTTACAGGATCATCTTATAGAACTTTAAAAATAAACAGGCTTTTGTTCTTTCTGACTATCTCCATCATGGCTGCAATGGCAATGCAATTTCTTGCAAATTATGAAGTTGTAACCAAAGTCATTCAAGTTAAAATGTTTTATAAAATTAATGACTTCATGATTAAAACTGAATTATAAAATCACTTAATCCTGATTAGGTTGATGGGTTGAAACCACACTCTATATGGTAATCCAAACTTTCATTCTTTTATGGCTGCAAAGTTCTAATAACATTAGGGGATACCTGACACAGCAGGGAGGCATTTAAGTCCAAGCAGATATGTGTTTCATTACAAAACCTATTAATACAAACATAAGTTTTACTAATAGAAACATTAAGTTAAAGTTAAGTGGGCAAGAATTTAATGTTGGACTTATAGTATGCATCTTTAAATGTCTTGATCATGTGTGGAAAGTGTACCAGTGGAATACCACTGTATTTTGCTATTATACATATTTCATATGTTATGCCTCAAGCAACCGTCCGATTACCTCTTTTGACCCATTTTGTTTGTGTTTGTGACAACAGCTTTGAGGATTTTAATAATGTGAGGGCAAAACTAGTATGTGGCTTAGCTGGAGGAGAGACAGTGGCACATCTCTTGAATTTGTATGCATTGTAGGACATGTTAGGCAGCAGTAAATGAGCTATTTTTTCCAGTGAAAAAATCCTACTATGCATTCTTCGCTTGCTTATATGTGACTGCAAGTCAGGAAAGTGCATGTAGGAGGGAAGAGAAAGCAGAACAGTGATCTTTCTACAGGTGTATTTTATTACCTATAGCTTCATTAATTTGTGCTTTAAGTGAGTAAGCTTTGTATAAAAGAGCTGCGGTCTTCTTCTGACTAAAATATAGAGCAAGCAACTTTGTGGGGAACCTTAATATTTTGTTCTTTGTCAGTTTTTAAATGCATATTGAATAATATGTGTTTTTGACTACATTTTTTCCCCCATAGTATGTCTTTTGTGGCTTTATCTATTATGTACGTGCAAAGCAGAAACTGCCTAGTTTCTGGTGCACAATATTCATTTCTTATGTGTACTGCGGAATAGATATGGTTTATATATTGTCACTCCCCTTTCTATGCTTGTTTTTCCTAAGACTGCAAAACTGGGGGGGTTGGTTTAGCTGAAGGTATGTTCCAGGGCCACACACCACGCTGATAGATATTTAATGCCCTGCTAAAACATTTCCTTTTTTTGATTTTTCTTGGTGCAATTAAGGGCAGGGTGCCCCATCTCTCCCACTGGTGGGGCTTCCCCTGCCTGCTGCTGTTCCCCTCTGCGCGTGTGTGCGGGGAGATGAGCCTCAGAGCAAGCTGTTGTCTTCATTCTGTCTTCAGTTGAACTGTATTCCCCAGAAGTCTCCTGTACATGACTATTCAGCAAAGACTTCTTGCATTGTGGTGCTAGACCTAGAAAAGACCTTCCCATGTTCTATTTTGTGCAATAAGGCCACCCCCTTCTCCTCCCCCCAGTTCATGGTTCTTCATTTATTGATAAAATTCTTTACTATTCCTTCCCCTTGTTTCATTAGTTACGGATGATAGAGTGAAGTTCCAGGAGGAAGGGAGCAAAAGGAATTTATAGAGAAGGCAACTGCTGTTTCTGTACAGCTTTAGCTTTGGTTAAGACAGAAATAAATGATGACAGGAGCATGAGAACCAGAGAAAGCAGGTGTTGCACAGGTATGGCACCTGCTGTTTCCTGAGATATTCACGTTTTTACATTCCTGACCTTTCTTTCTTCTAGATACCTTCTGCTATTTCTCCGTCCTCTAAGTGATGCTTTATTCACGTTTTGCTGACATTTTCCAGCCAATGAATCTTTTTGTAGTATTTTTTCTTTGCTATGGTCTTGCTGAACAGGAGATCCCAGAACTTTGTTCATAAAGAAAATTGGGTAGGCAGAAGGGGATGAGCCTCGGAAGAATGAAGAGAAATCTGGATGGAAATCTGGGCTGTCTTATCACAGTTTGTAGCTGCTGGAAATAAATACATAAGGGATGAACAGAACCAAGACAGAGCACAAGAGATAAAAGATGAATCTTAAATTTGGATCAAAAGGCATTAGGTGTGAATTAAAATTGTTCTGAGGCTGTAAAAGATAGACTTGGACTATCAAATGCCTGTGTGGGGGGGAGACAGAGAGCCTAGAATTCCTTCTGGAGAGAGACTGTCTTACAGGCTGAGTCACAGAATTTCCCTATCTCAAAATCTTTGTTCCTTCAGAAGATGTTTTGAGGGGCCGGGGGGGTGGGGTGGGGAACAACAAAGCACTTCTTTCTGCTTATTTGGAAAAGAGATTTCTGGGCAGAGAAGATGAGGAGGCTTGTAGCTTGACTTTATCAGAATGGTCTAAGTAGGATTCAAGGAATGAATCAGAAACTTGTGGAGGAGGTGACGGGGTGAGGCAGAAGTGGGGTTGAGACAGGAGTACATTATAGAAGAGATACTGATCTGTAAGCCTGTTTTTGATAAGCATGTGATTCTGATTCCTGTGGGAGGTGAATGGGAAGTCACTGAGGGATTTAAACAGGCATGTTTAAATTAAATGATAAAAATAATAAAACACTTTTACTCAGCACTGCAGCTCTAAATATAACAGCTGTTCATTTCCTGCATATTGTTTCTTTAATGAGAGTGTGTAGGCTGCCAGAGCCATGCATGAGCAAGGTGCCAAGAACTAATTAAGGTAGAAAGTCCCAGTTACACCAGTGTACTGTGCAAGGTGCATGCTCTTACAGATCAAGGATAGGATGAGAGAACAGGTCAAAAGATGAGGACTGAAGCAAGTGAATAAGAATATCAGATCACTAGGGCAAAAAGGATTTTATAGACATACCTAAAAATATTATTGCCATACCCATAAGGAAAAGAAACTTCTGAAGTGAGGTGGCTGAGATTGTATAGAAACATTATATTTTCTAGCTGGCTATTCATGGCAGTTTCAGTTCACATTTTAGTAAATAAGTGCAATGCCACTAGTGATCCTGAGTATTAAAGATGCTACAAGGATTTTTTTTGGTGAGTGTCAGGTAACATGAAGGAAGTTCAAACTGTGTATGTTTTAGAATTCTGAGTTGTGCGTAGCTCCTGAAAACCTCCTATAGTTCTTTGAGTGGTCCAGAAATAACTGCTTCAAAGGCTTTTGAAAGTCAAGTTAGTTGTAGTCCCTCCTAAATTGTCACGTGATCAGCAATAAATAGATCAAAAATCCCTAGGGAGCACAGGAAGAAATAGGAATAAATAGTTGGTTTTCACGGTATCAAAATGGTTGTATTGTGTCTGCAAACTTCCAAAGAAGGACAGATTTTTATTATTTATTTATCTATTTTAAAGCTTGGAAAATTAGCAAAAGAAGCAGATGATAAACTGGTATAAAGATTTTTCAAGACCAGATAAAAACAGAAAATTTCACTACTTTCTAGATGTTGGGCTAGCATGATGGCAGACCAAATTAACTCTTGGAAAGTGTAAGATAATGCATGAAAAGAAAAGTTTGAATTACTCCTACATATTGCTGTGTTCTACATTAACAACTTTTCCCAGAATAGAATAACGTACTGTAGCCACTTT
Organism: Anseranas semipalmata; assembly: GCA_013399115.1. Classification (NCBI taxonomy): domain Eukaryota; kingdom Metazoa; phylum Chordata; class Aves; order Anseriformes; family Anseranatidae; genus Anseranas; species Anseranas semipalmata. The sequence continues at coordinate 1,052,017 of VXAA01003176.1, forward strand.
AGAAAATCTTCTGCTCATTGTGAAATAGTGGCTTTAAAAAGGAGTATAAAAAGTGGTGTAGCAGCTTGTGTGTGTCGTATAAATCGGTGTTCTCACCTGTAACGCTTTGCTGGATGGTCTGAAATATGACAGGAATAGCACATTTTGGGAAAGGCTTAAAGCTGTTAAAGGCATGGGAAAGCTATCATTTACGAGAGGAAGAAAATTCAAGACTTTTTTAGGCTGTGAGATGACTAAAGGAGGACTCAGTATTTTTCCTCCAATATCTATTTGTTTCAAAGACTCCACTTACCCTTTTTAATGGTAAAAGAATTAGTTATTTACCTATGCTGAATGGCAACAAGTTTTTCTGTAGGGTACCTAGAGAGGAGCACACAAAAACACTCATGGGTGTATGTATTATTGTTGTTATTACTTAAGATGCTTAACATGTTATTACTCAGCATGCTTAAACAACGGATGGTTAATGGACGGAGCCTGTTGCTGCAAAATGCAAATGAGAGGAGCTGTTTAGGATGCAGAACATGAGCAGAGTGCTTTTCTAGCCGTACTGGTTGGTTTGGAAATAAGTACCTTACCTGTGGACCGTGGCTTACCATTAGATAGACAGTGTTTTCACCCAATGAAGCTTTCCTCCCTAATTAGGTGAGAGCATAGCAGGTCTGTTTCTGCGTCAGGTTCACCTGTTCTGCTGTCCTTCCTCCTAGGTTTCCTCTTTCATTTTTCCTTGGAAGGGCGGAGAGAGAGAGAGGAAGGGATGGGGAATGCTGACGGAAGCAGCACGGTGCTGTGAAGCTTCAACCCACTAAATACTGGGTTTAGCCACATATCAGGGAAGGGAGGAGGACATAACAGATTCTGTCTTGAGACAGTTGCCAAACTCGCTTCCTGTGCAGCTGAGACTGTGGATGAGATCCCTGACTGGTTCTAGCAGAGATAGACAAAAATAGTTCTAAGAAGGACAGATTTTTGTGATTTGTTTCTCTTTATCTTCTGTTCCTCTCCTCATCTTAAAAGAAGCCTGCATGCCTGACCCACCAACGAGAACCATAGTCACCACCACAATCTTTTACTGTGTTCTTACAAATTTGGAAAACCGGGCTCTTGTTCTGTTGAAGCCCTTACATTTATTTTCCTGGGAAGCACTGACCACTGCCATTTTTTCTCAAGCGAAGTTTGCCTTTAACTAGAAATACTGGTTCTAAAATGTTCTAAAAGATGAGATGTATCCTTGTGTTTTAAGAACAAGCTATTCCTTATGTTTCAAGGAAGTCTTCTTTATTGTGGCTGATTTACTTCAGACTGTGGGGTTTCATGCACCTTTCTCTGATGGTGGATGAAGGTGGATGTTCCTAGATGACCTGGGATGAATGGACTATTGTTTTGGTCTAATATATAGTTATCCCTGTATTTTCAATATTAACATGATGCAAGGTTGGTTTCGGAACTGACTGAGAGTGCCCAGCTTCTACACCAGAAAGATGTTAGCGTTCTAAAAATGTCTTAAAAAGTAGGGTGGGAAGAACATGCAAATGGAAGAGTATGCAGAAAGAAACTTGGAATTTTTTTATTTTCAAGCAGTTGGCTTGGGAGGGATGCCTTGCTTTTTCTTTTTAAGACAGGGATTTTGTCCATCATTTGAACATGCATTTAGCTGCAAAAATGTGAAGTATTAGGTTAGCCTGGAAATATTTTAGCTCTGTTTTATGGGCAGCTAGAATTAGGATTCTGTTGTAGCAAGTATTATAGCAACAAGCTGTATGTTTGCTGTGGCCCAAAAGAAGAAGGAAGTAAGGGGGATTGCGGGCAGAAGGGGAAACAGATGTGACAACCAGGTAGGTCAGAAATAGTCAGGACTGAGATCACAAGTTTTCTGATTCTTAAACCTGGTGCCTTCATTCTGCCTCCCTAACACGTGGTTGCCCTTTAACTAGACATTAATGAATAAGAACTTCTGTATGTAAACTGCCTCCTCTGACTGAACAGCTTGTGCAACCTTTCTGCGTCTATGATCTTTAAAATCATCACGTTCCTAGGCTGTGTTAGATTCTTCTTTGTCAAGTTGGATGAAAGCAGCTTCTTTCATCTCAGCTATGACCTTTACCATAGGCACCCATGTATCTATTTCTGTTTATGACAATAAAGCTACCTGTTGCAAAACTTCAAAGACAGCCCTCGCCAACTTGAAGAGTAGAGGGCATGTGCCCATTTTTTGAAGTGTTCTATGCAAATGAAAGCATGTGTGCCCATTCACCTCCCTGTGAAATTCAAGGTGCTTGTTATGAGTAAATTAAACCATTTAAAGAAGAGAATGCATGTTTGACGTCTGTCACTTGCAAGTGTGTTCAACAATGCATTGCTACACGTAAGATTAAATTTATGGAGGCCAGAATAAAGACTTTCTTGAAAATGTTTGGGTTTCTGGATGTTCATCATGCTTTAAATGGTGAAATGTATGCTTTAAATGGTGAAACGTATGCATTAAACCTTCATATGAAAAAAAATTTCAAATGGGAGGCTAGAGATGCCATTTTGTTTGAGAATTCTGTCCCTACACACACGAGTCTTATAAGCACAACATCCAGATTAAAGTGATTATGAACTTTGTCACTAAAACACTCCTTTTTGAGGAGGTATTCCCCTGTGACATTTCTAGAAGAATATAAATACGGTCTGCTGTAAGAAACTAAATCATGAGTAAAAGATTTTCTCAAAATATAAAAATATAACTAATGCTAAAAGCTCAGTGTAATCAAATATCTTTTGAATCTACTGAAGGGCCATTTATTGCACATTAGATGTTATTCTTGTCTCAATTTTCATACTAAAGATAAGCACCATGCACACAAAGTATTTCTACTTCATGCTATTTCTGTTGTCCTTAGTTCCCTAGTTTTCTATTAATATAAAAATCAGTGGTATGGATACATCTTCTGTACCAGAGAATGGGATGATAGAGAAAGCAGAGGCTCATAATCTGCTGTGCCAGTTAAATTGCTATTTATTTTCGGCACAGGTTTTTTAGGGTTTCAGAATGGTGTTTCGATTCCTCTCTTTCAAGGTTGCCAGCAAATATTCAGTTTTGCTAGGAGAACAAGCCTTGTGTGTTACAAGTCAGTCAGTCTGTAATATGAAAAGAAAATATGTATAATTAGGGGATTTTTTTAATGTTTCTGTCACAGTGATCTTTTTTTATAACCAAGCTCAGTGTATCTGTCAGTGGGGTCTGAGACCGAGGGTGGTCTGGTACTGAAGGTGTGAGATGTTATAGTTGAATGCTATAGATTAAGCACACTAGCTAAAAGCATCAGCTGATACAGCAATTCTTTATGTGGGTTGTCCTTTACAGAAAGATGGAAGACCACACAGGGTGAGTTAAGCTATCCTGCCTACTTAATATTTTCAGCGTTTTTAATCCTTCAACAGGGAGTCTTTGGATTTTATTTGACTAGTTAGCACTTCATCTCCCATAGAGAATAAATTGTGCAGTTTCTGAATGACAAAGTATCAGCAGCAACTGGCTTTGTTCAGACTCTAGTTAGGCTTAGTTAAGTTTTCCTGTCCCTAAGAAAATATGAAGACATTTGTATGCAGCTGTATCGTCTTTTAAGCCCTGAATGACAGCATGATGAATGATTCTTGGGCTGTCATTTTTAGATGACTTACTGTACATATACTTAAATTCAGTGACCAAACTTAAAATCAAAAACTATTTCTATTGAATCAAAATGTCTAGGGTTTTTTTTTTGCACTGAAAGAAAAATCTAAAATTCTAACTAAAAATATTTCAGGTTCAATAGTGTTTCACTTGAAGTGAAACAATGTTGCTATTCTATTTTGAGAAACTTTAGCAGAAGATGATATGAAAGGCTAAGCCAATCACTGTTAACAAAAATAACCATCAGAGTAGAAAATCAATCTGTCTCTTGTGTGGAGGCTTTAGCCAAAATATGCTTTTACATGGTGGTTAGGGCACTGTTCTGATAAAGATGATGTAGGAAAATCCTCAAGTCAAACAAGACAGCATGGTTCTCCCTTGTAGACCAGATGGGAACCATTAATTATAGTACATTACTTGATTAAATTGACCCTTCTGTTACTTTGTTTGCTTTGTGAATCATATCTGCACTTTGCAACCCATAACTTCCTCCCAAATCCATCCCCAGACTTCCACACCCCTCAAAAACAAACAAACAAACCACCTCCCCACCGCAAACTGTTTTAACTAATAATTAGTATTTCATTCAGATTAATCATCTAAAGTGGTATCTCTTCTAAAGCCAGTTTTTGAGCAAATCAGTTACTTGCTATAAACTGCATGCGATTGTAACTGTCGTGGATTCTTAAGTACAGATAGTGATGCTAGTTAAAAAACAGGTATATAAAACAGTTACTTTTTCCTTACATTCCATTTTAAGCTCTAACACTACTTTCCAAGTTGGGAGCTGCTTGCTATTTTTATAGATCATGTCAGTCATTCAAAATATTACATTATCATGATTGTTTGCTTGTTTTCAACTGAAAGTGCTCTGCCAGTATGTAGCTAGTACTAAGGGAATGCGAAGGAACAGGACTGTATCCCAATTAGGAGTCTGATTCCTTCCTCTGATACTGTAAAACTGCCACCCACACCTGTATTTTTAATTGGATTGGGCTCATTAAGATAAAGGATAAATTTACACATCCAAGTCTTCACTTCACAATAGCCTATAAACTCAAAGACTGTAAAGATACCCAAAACCTAAATTTTATAAGATGCATGGTGTTATGTTCTAAACTTGTAGCTCATGCACATTTTTAAATCTAGTACAGCATCTTATCTGTGTGTATTTTAACACTGGAATGGTACATTTAACTTTTGCACATCTTGTCCTTGTAAAAATTCTAGCAGAGTTGAATTTCCTAAAATTGGAACTTCTACATTTTATCCCACAGATGCAAGTGTTAAAATATTTATGTCTGTTTTAGTAGTTTTATATGCATACTCACAAACAGCATAATTTCAATGCAGCACAGAATTATGTCACTAGAAATTAAACTGAACTTCAGTTACAAACCACAGTTTTAATTATATTACAGATGCATTTAGATGGGAATAAAATAAAAGATAATTTGGATGATCTCTGACCATTCTCTTAATTTCCTTCTTCCTTGTGCCATGGCAATATAAACAACAAGTTCAGGAATTTAGTTAGCTGAAATAGGTATTTAAACCCTAGAAATAGATGTTACATTTTACTGTATTTCCTCAAGTTTTGTTCTATGACTTGTTTTAACATAACTGCTGCTCTCTGAAATTGATTTCATTTTAATGTCAGAACCGAAAATATGGAATATCTACAATTAGCAAGGATGTAGCTCACTGTCTTGAGTGCTTGTATGTTGCATTGTATTGTGTTTGGATTCTTACACATCTGCTTTCCTAGGTTAGTCTCTTTCCTAATGTTACTGATGTGTTTTTTTTTCCTCTACCTGTGATAAAAATGATGATTTTTTTTTTTCCATTTTAGACAGCACACTATTCATTTCTCTTGGCACAAGCTGCTTTGATTTTGTTGGCTTATTTGTGAGCAAAGCGATGTTCTGAGAAATTTTTTGTTTATGCTATGAAAAGAATATGATCTAGTTCCTAAAACCTGCAATAGGTTCTTTTATTGTTGACAAATACATCATTGTCGGGTATCAATTTGGATTTAGGCAAGAATTCATGAAATAAATCTTAAAGAAATTCCAGGAAATCTAAAAATAGCGAGATGAAAATATTGACTTAAGCACCTTCATACTGCAGGTAGCACAATGTGTCAGGAGAATCTGCTAGTGCAAAGATGAATGCGAAGATGAGAGCATGGGTTCATATAAAGCTCAATTACTGTATCAAAGTGAATGAAAACAGCAGGCAGAAAACTTTAATAAATTTAAATTTTACTTTGCATTGGGCTTTTTTTTTTTTTTTAAAGCAGGTCCAGTTGAAGCAGATTGCAGAGGGACCTGTCCACTGTATTTTGAGTATCTCTAAGGATAGAGATTCTGCAACTTGTTGGGGTGACCTGTTCCAGGGCTTAACCACTCTCACGGTTTAAAAAGACAAAACCAAAACAACAAATGAACAAAAAACCCTAACTCCTTTTTTTCCCAATCAGATTTTCCTGAGTTCTCACTTGTATATTGCTTCTTGTGCAATTGGCTGTGCAGCTTCAAGAACAGGCTGTCTCTGTTCTTTCTATGCTCCCATTACATAGTTGTGGACAGTAGTAAGCTCTCCCCTTCACCTTCTCTTTTATGGCTAAACAAATTCAGAGCCTCTACTTGTAATAACACATGCTCCAGTCCCCTGATCATCTTGGTGGCCCCTTCCTCTGGACTCCTTCCAGTAAGTCAGTTTTTCTCCACTGTCAACTAGCAGGACCAGATACTAAAAGCACGTGTTGTGTAAAGTGGTACCAACTTGTGTTTGTGACTTTGGTGGGAGCTAGGGGCTGTGTGGAGTGTAGCACTGAACGTCCTGAAGTCGAAATACGGTGAAGAGATGCCTGTAAGTCATCTAGCAGCTTTCAGGTAGGACAAACTCCCTTGTTTGGTGTGGGGGCACTCCAAGGCTGTGTGGAAGGCTGTCAGAGTTCAGTACTCTCTGACCAGGTTCTTTAAGGTAGTACATATGAGGACGGTTAACGTAAGATCCTTAAGATACTTGGTGCTGTGTTTTGATTTAGCAGAGAGACAGCAGCATACTGAAATGAGAATATAAGCACGATATAGCAACTGGAATACGCAGTTGGATCACCATACAAACGTGATTCCCATTACCGGTCTCTGTGTGCTCATCCACAGCATGATGGGTGTCCCCATACACCAGGAAGGAACATGTAGGTTAAAGCCAGCTCAAGCCCATTGCTCTCCTCAGAGGTTCTTTTTTTGTTTGTTCAGTTTTTATGCTTGACGTTGGACTGAGCTACATATATATACCTCCCCTTGCTGCTGGTCTGGCTAGCTGGGGAAGGCATTGCTCTCTACTAATTATCGCAGGGAAGGCTGTTTGCACAACTTGATGACCTACTGATACAGCTGTATATCTAAAAGAGAGGTTACCCCCACCTTGTGCTGAGATAAGTTCAGTTTGCTTAACAGTACTGGGTGGTCATTCCTTACATTCTTCGCTGAGCTCATCGCCCTTGCCCATCTCCTCGGAGCCTTCTTCCATTGTAGAGGTTTGCTGGCTAGTCACACGTGCCCTGCTGTATCTCTGAGACCATTGTAAACATGTTCCTTGTGAACTGATAGGTCACAAGTAACTAGAAGGCTGCCTGCCTGTACTAGCTGCTCCTCATCTCAGAGCTCAATAGATGTATATTTTGGTCACATGAGGTCAGTATGTCCAGCTGCATGAGGGTAAATTGGAAGAAGAAGAGGGAGAAGAGCTGCAGGCACCATCAGTACACTCAGCCCTCATCAGAATCCTGGCATGTATCTGAAGGGCCACAGGAGGGGGCAGCAACCTCAAAAACAGGTTGATGACCTGGCTGAGTTATTTTGAAGGACTTGAATACTCCAGTGAAAATAGGGACCAAAGTTTAGGGCCTTAAGTGGATCTCTCCTGACTACACAGGTGACACCACAGTACCTGGTCACAGTCTCTGTCATCTCAGTGGGGTTGGAAAGGTGTATTTGGCATGGCAGGTGCACATAGCTTTGGGAATAGGAATGTGTCTGCAGAAAGGAGAATCAGGATGAGATAACCAGGAAATAGTCATCAGAGGCTTGTAAAGGTTAAATGACCTGCTCTAGGAAATCTAGCAGTCATTCCAAGATTCCTCACTACTACTTTGATGGAAAGAAAATAATACATAATTTCTTATTTGCCATTTGTAATAATAATCTGTTCAGTTTCTCTGATTATAAAAAAACAAAAAACACAAAAAGCTACTGTGATGAGAATATTTTTTCATAGAATAAGCAATTGGAAATGATTTTTTCCCTCTGCATTTCTTGCAGTAGGAAGCAGTATGCATATTAAAGTATTTTTGACTTTTAGAGGAAAGTTAGGGTACCCCCTACTGGCTATTTTTGGAAATGAATCTGAGCTATAACCTACCACTTTAGGGTAAGCAACAATTGAGTTTATGAGTTTAATCCATACTGCAATTTTAATATAGTTTTTTAAATAGGTTTAAGAGGAGTGTTTTTTTTTTTTTTTTTTTCCCCCCCCCCCCCAGGTATTTTTGTCCCTGGCTTCAGCAGAATGAATCTACCTGTGATGAAACTGTTTTGAATGCAGGTAGTTGTAGCTCCCAGGCTGAGGAGTTCTATAGGCACTGATGGAAATAGCTAGATGTTATCACAGCTCTAGTTGCCTAGTAACTAAAGCTCAATGTATAAATTTGATGCACCTTGCCTCTCTTTTCCTTTTTACTAGTGGAATATACATACAAGTATTTAGATTTAAATGGGTCGCCATCTGATAACTAAAATGTATTCAAATCTGTAACTTTGCAAACTCAATTATCATGATTTAAGAACTCATCTAAATTTCACATAATTAAGACATTGTCTAGTTCTTGCAACATTTATTTTCTTTTTATATTAGTAAACAAGCTTTTCAGTGCGACTGTGCATATGAATCTTAAATTATTTTCTGCATAACGTTCTCAAATTTCATCTTTCCATTTCTTTTACTGATTTGATGATTCTATATATTTTTCTACTAAATCCACTTACACAGTCAGGAATTGCTCTTAGAGTTATTTGCTCAACTATATTGATAACCCACTTAAAATTACCTAAGACTGTTTGGATTCCTGAATTTGTAAGCAGGTGTGAAATGTATGATTCGTTGAGACAACTTGTGTAAAAGAATACTTGTGTCAGGTTTCTAGCTCTGATTTTTGGTACACCATTTCATGATCATATCTTATCCTAGAATTCACTATCAAATGAATTATCTACTAACTGTTTTAACTAATCATACTGCAGTTCCAGTAATGTAATTTCCATTACTAGAATTATCTTCACATTTTCATAAACATGTATGCTAATATAAAATGAATTCATTTTTAATATAAAATGAGTTCAAACTGGACTGTTTTAACCTTATCATTAGTAGACTTTAAGCTTAAGTGAGTTTTCAAATTGTGTGGCTTTATCTGACACTTGTTCCTAATTATTACATGCAGCTTTTCTCCATTTATTTCATTAGACATATTTGATATTTTCAAGTACTATCTAAGACTTAAACTAGTTTTTAGTTATTTTGCTTAGTAGCAGTCTGTGTAGCAGTCACGTTTGTGCCCTTCATTTCTTTCATTAACAGTTGATACCTGAAGCAAACTTTATTAAAAATATGATCCTTCTTTTTTGTGATCTACATCGATAGCCTCTGTTTTACACATTTGGCTATAGTGGGTTATTGCTTCAAGTTAGAGATCTTGTGGAACAGAAAGATGGTTTTCAAACAGGCTTCATATATGGCAGGCTGAAGGGAGAGGAAAAACCAAAAAGTTTAAAACAGATATCAGTTTTACAAGATTGTATCACACAAAGTCCTTTTTGTTTGGTTGGTTTGTTTTAGTTCGGGTCATAATTAGTTTTGTTTCAAGAAAACTGTGTAAAGAGTAAACAATAACAGTAGCTCTTTAGAAAGCTGAGTAGATAGATACTTCTTCCCAAGAGCAGTATCTTTTAAGTATACTCTGCCGCTTTCACGTAGTATGAGTTGCACAGGTCTTTCTTCACCTTACCCTGCTCTTCCAGCTCTCTTCTTGTTCTTCCAGTTTTCTTCTTGCCTGACTCTCTTTAATTCCGCACGGGTAATTGTTTTAAAAAAGTAAAAGTTAACAAGAGTAGTGCAGCCATCGTCTTTGGTGTATATTTTGCTTGCTTATTATTGACGCAGCCCTATAGTATGTTTTCTCTATATGTAAGTAAAAAGTTGCAAGACTTTTGTGTTAAAATCTCCCCTGTTGTCATCCACTGAAGATGCAAGCTAACATTAATTTCATACACGAATGTTCTAAACTAGAGATCTCATTAAAATAACTGTCAAAGGCACAGAAAATGAAAATACTGTGAAGAAGAAATTGTGGTTAGCAGTAATAGAATTTCACTTATAGTTCACCTAAATCTCATGTTTAAGTTTTACTGGGCAAATAAAATGCACGTTACGCTGTTTTTGAAATTCTTCATTCCTTTCTTGCTTTCTTTGTGAAAGTTAAAGGACAAATATGCCATTTACACTAGTTCTTTGCTGGTATGGACTCTAATGAGCTATAAAATGTTTTATATTCTCAGGCTTTTAAATCCCTGAATTGTCATTCTTTCAAGAAGGTCACAGACTTCTTTGGAAAATGAATTGCGTCCCTGCTGGAATCAGTTGCATAAATATGCTTATTATTGATGCTAAATAAATAAATAAAAAATTGGACAGTGTCCAGTGCTTGCATGCAAACAAGTTTTACATATTGTATCATGGTATAGAAAACTTTGATTTAAAGAAATAGCTGATGTTGAAGGGTTGGAGATGAGATGCAAGTGTGGAGTGTTAGGAAGAGTAACTAGGGAGCTTGTGAATGAATACTGGGGACAGTTTACATGATGTGTGTGAGTTATAATCTATGGAATGGTGTCCCAGTGAACATGGTGGTAGGGATGTTGCTTGTGATTTTAAGTCTTAAATGGCATTTGCAGGGAGCTAGAATAATGTTGATGTTGGGTTTTAGGTTTTTCAGTCTTGTGGTTCTGAAATTTTCCTCTCTGTTTTAGTCTTTTTATCCATAGTTTGTTTTGTGTTTTCTTTATTAATATTAACAGTACTCTTGTATAAGGTCAGAACTGAACTGGGATATTAACCACTTGTTGCTTCTTACAGGTACTGCTCCCAGCAGCTGGTCTCTTGCAACTGCAGGATGTGAAAAGGACTTGCTGTGAATTTTTGGAATCCCAGCTTCATCCTGTCAACTGCTTGGGAATTCGTGCTTTTGCTGACATGCATGCATGCACAGATCTCTTGAACAAGGCCAACACATATGCAGGCAAGTTATTATTAGTATAGAATATAGCTTGATATCTGTGTGTGTGGGTACACGCACGTGGGTTCCATACCCATCCACCCACACTTGCCAAAAGGAAGTTGAATTTTATCCAGGTTATTGCAGACATGCATCTTCTGAAGAAGAGTGCTTTTGATACGAATGTCTGTCAGAGAAAGAAAGTCTCCTGCCTGAAACATGGTTATAATAAGCACAGAGGGGCAGTATTTTCATGGCCTATCGGGTCCATGCAACTTGTAATCCAGAAAGAATCCAGCTTGTTTAAAATTTTGCACCCTTACTTTGGGGAGGAAAGCAGGAAAGAAGAATTAAAATTCTGGCACTAGAGAAACAATTGCCAAGAGCCGAAGTCCCATTTATGTTTTTCAGGACTGTTGGAAGAACATGGGGGAAGAAAGAAGATGAGGGCATGGGGGGAGGTTATCTGTAGCCCCTGTACTGCACTGGCTAAGTAGTAAGGCAAGAAACATACCATATGAGTATTGTGTCTTCAGTAATTTGTCTTCTGAAAATCCTACTTATCTAGCCCAAGACTTTAAATTTCCTACTATAAAGGGTACCTGTAGTCTTACTCTTCTGGCTTGACACAAAGTGGATAGAGGTGCATCTTCTGATTAACCATATTGCTCAACCAACAAAATGTTTTACTAGTCTAGTTTCTACTTGCCTTTAAAGAGCACTTTGTCATTATTTCTCATTCTTTGCTGAAAAATGTTCATGGAATTCTTAATTTTATTACTAAAAGTACACTGCCATTGTCATCTTAAAGACTGTGTTTTTCATATCTGTAAGAGGACTGGCTCACGTCAAGTCTTCACATTTTCAAAACTAAGTTCTCATTTTGCTTGCTGTTGTGAATGAAAAAGCAATTGTGATTCTTTGGTGAACTAACAGTCGTGTTGCTGTGGGGACAAGGGAGAATAATTACTCCCTTTTTCTTGATGCTGGTGAGGCCTCAGGTGGAAAAATGCTGAACTGAACTTTAAGACAGATGCAAACAGGCTGGAGTGAATCCAAGAAAGTCTGACAAGAACATATTAAGAAAACAGACTGACCTATGACAAAGGCTGTGAGAGAAAAGGGTCTGTTTGGCTAGGAGGATGAGAAGGAACACAAATCTTCCTGTGTGTGAAAAAAGATGAGAATGAGTAAGCTTAATTTGTGCAGTATTTTTAAAGCAGTTTCATACGTGAAGAAAAATCTAACCGTAAAAGTAACACTGATCAGGCAAGCTGTCTGTGGAAGTTATGGACTATCTGCTGTTGGGCAGCTATAAAGAACTGGTTAGACCAACATCTGATTTAGGTTCATCTAGATCACACCTGTGTGCAAATCTAGATGGTTTGAAGTGCTTTCTAGCTTGCATTTTTATCTGTGAAGGCAGAATTTTTCCTTTTTACTTTCCAAATACATTTTTAACATATCTAATACACCTGGATTCCCTTGACTGCTTTTGACACCACTAATGGTTGTATAATGTAGATTACTTAAAAATTAAACAAAGCCTGAAAGCCATTGTATAAGCTTTGCACAAAGCAGTGAGTTTGTAGCATAACACTGTAACTAAAACTAGTGCTTTAATTCAAATAACAACGATCTTCCTATCTTTTTTGTGTGTAAAATGCCTTGGGGTCTTGATGTTTGAGTAGACTGAAGACATTACACTGAGGAATTAATTTTTAATGGAAGCTTTTTAAGGTGAACAAAAAAAAAATCTCTTTTATAGTGTTTAAACTTAGTAGCTGGCATAGTATATTTTGATTAGAGCTATAGGAGTGAATATTCAGAGAATAGGACAAATGTGTTTTAGAATATGCTGCTAATTCGGAAATCGCGAATTGTCAGAGGTTGAGAGTTGTTCTCGGGTATGCCTCTATCTGTCTAGTCATGGATCTTTTCCTGTCTTTTCAGTGTCTCTTGGATGTTTCATTCCTACTTCATGTTCAGCAAAATTGAATTGTTTTTCATATAAATATTTTCCCTTCCCCCTGTATTTCACTCACTGGTGACTTCAGTGTTTTCCTAGTCATTCAGGTTAATAAACTTAACAACTTTAACCATCCTCTGCCACTTTCTCCCAACTACTCTGTTACTTACTCCCTTATTTTGTTTCTTCCCTCCTCACCAAATCTGTGCTACGTCAAATTTCTCGTTTGTTGCAATGTAAATCTACCTCTGCCTCAAATTCTTCTCTGTCTGCTAAGGTAATTGTATTACTTTTACAGTATTCCGTCCCCTCTTCCCCACTGGATCAAATTCCAGCCTTTCACCCTTGGCTTTTCCAGTTCAGTCTCTCATTTCTCTCTTTCCACTTCTTTTGTGCTTGGAACTAACCCTCTCTTTCCTCTGTAATCAAACCACCTTCTATTTCTGTTGGATTCCTCCAGAAAGTACTTTCCTCCTATATGCTTCCCTTTTTCTCATCATATTCTTGGAGTCCTGCTGGCCCATACCATGAGCTGCCAGCTCCACTCCTACTGTGTTTTTGCTGTATCTAGGTGGTGAATTTTAAAGCAATGCACACTCTGTTCTTACTCTTAAGAAAATATGCTGTGCATGGTTAGGGTGGGAGATACCTCATTGCCTGGCACTCTCTGCCCTGCCTTCGTTAATCCCTAGCATTCTGTCAGACTTAGTATGAGAGCAGTAAAGAAAAGAGAAGAAAAAAATGAAATATCCTGATAATGCTGCAGGGAAAAAAAAAAAAAAAAAAAAGATATGATTGTATTGCTTTTCATAGATTTTCTAAAATATACAGTGACAAATTAACATCATTAACAACTTAGTACGGAGTTAAAACTGAAGATTTTCCTGAAATAGAGCACTAAGTGCTTAATTCAGATGTCTAGGTCCAAATAATAGGGTTTTTATTACCATGAGTAATTTTAGACCTCATAAAAAGAAAGATTTTGATGAATGTTTTCAGTTGCCTTAATTTCAAGAAAATCTGTTTTCCAATATAGATTTTTTCCTCACTTTCAGAAGATTATAGTTTCTCCATCAAGAATGGATATTTAAGGAAAAAACAAATGCAGTAAACTCATATGATTAGGTGTCCATTAACAGAATCCTTGGTTGCTGTCTTAAGTGTGAAATCGAGGTATACAAATCAGCCATGCTCAGTAGTATTTCATTATTTTAACCTAGTGAAATTGTATTCAAATTATTTATATATCAATTAAAAAAAAAAAAACTCAATTCAAGAGCTATTCAGGTTATTTTGAAAGGACTAAATCTTGTAATGCATGCCTTAGGGGAGAAGTTGTAATGTAGATGCAACTCAATACTTTCTGTGATAACTGTGTTTAGACTATTACACAAAAGGTTTTAATTAAATCTTTTCTGCCTTGGAGTAACACCATATCAACTTGAAAAGGCTGTCATATTTTTGATCTTTTATGCAATAGGAAGCCAGGCTTACATTTATTAGCTAAAGTTTTTAGATAGTTAATGTTTTAGGGAATGCATTTTCATATAGCAGTTGCTTAATTTTTTATTTATTTTTTTTTCAAAGTTCTAGTCCTACTATGCCTTAATAACGGCTAAACTGCTTCACTTACTTTTAAACTGTCTTTGTTCAATTTAGTAGTTGAAGTTAATACTTATGTAGATTACTTTCTAGAAATATAAAATCTAAGACGTCGGCAAGACGGGGAGTGCAATACTTGTTAAATGCGTTTGAGAGTACAACTTGTAATCCTTCTTCTTTGGGTCATTTTCTTGAGGCATCCTTTGCTGTGCTCAGAGAGATGCTGCAAGCAGGATATAGGCAACTGAAAAGGATAAGGAAGCTGTCTGTTGGTCCTAGCAGGGACATGCAAGGTACTGGGCTGAGCACCTGCATGCACAGAACTCCCGATGAAAGCACTTGGGCAGGAAGGGTTGGCCTCCATTTCTCCTTGGAACAGGCTGATCATCAGTGTTGCTGGATTTCTGTCTCCTGACTCCCTGATTTTCTTCTGTACAATTTTATACCTTTTCAGGCCAATGTTTTCCCTTTTGATTTCTCAAGCATCTAAAAGCCATCTTGGCCATCATAGCATCTTTTTTTCCTCTGTTCTTGAGCAACTCTGAGTACTTCGTCAAGGCTCTTTCTCACAAACTAAAGATTTTTCTCAGAAGTATGAGCCAAAGATATGTGGCTGTGCCATTTCAGAATCAGACCTTGTGTCACAGACAGCTGAACTCCCAGGAGCAGACATTTTAGGATTACAGGTTCTGGAAGCTAGAATGAATACAGAAAAGGACTATCTGATTGAAAGAGCAGTGAAGATATTGCCCTGCTAGAGAAAATGAAAAGCATCTGGATATTTAACTTCTTCCACTCTTTATTTTGTTACACTTGCTATTTTATATTTAGGAAAAAGAGGCATTAAGATACTTCTGCTAATAGACAATCATGGCATAAAAACAAATCGATGCAAATGTAGACCAGAAGCTATTAGAAAATTGAAACTCTGGAACTTCCTTCCAGTGGGAGTAAAAACCCAACTTTCATTAAAATTGGGGCTTCATAATCCTGTGATGGGGCTGGTCCTCCTGCAGCAGACTATTAGATTTCTATAATTTAGAAAAGCCATTTATATGTATCTGATGCTGATCAAGAGATCTGAAAATAGCGTACACTTGATGCAAATTACTCGGAATTGGCTTCCATTACAATTAAACTTTCTAACTGAGATGCCAACTGTTCTGGTGATGTTCCATAGTGCAGTGGATGCTCACAAAATAAGAATTGTCCATGGTGTGTTTTACAGTTATCATCATGTTATGTATAACCTGAAGATAGATTGCTTTTTAATGAAGGAAAGTGGTTTGATTCTAGGAATTTCTTAAGTAAGATAAGCAGTAAGAATGCTACATAGGAAATTTTCGGGGAAGGAAATGAATTAATCCCCAGATAAAAGAAAGAGAGACACAAGAAAACAGAGAGTTAAAAGGGGTATGCCACCTTGGACTGGAGTCAGTCTCAATGGCTTTTCTAGCGATTTTTAACGAGAGAGGAAATGTAGCTCTACACCTCTCTAGGTCATGCCCGTCCAGGGATAAACTGGAAAGGCTAATGAGACAGCCCCACAAGTAAGCTGGTATTCTGAAGCAGAAGAAAGGCTTATTGTCATCTTTGATGCTAATAATATTTCTGTTCTTTTATCTTTTTTTTGTTATGTTTCATTATTGTGCTTTTAGCTAGAAGTGGTTTTCTGTAATCTTGCGAAAAGATAAAGTGGATTTCCAGTAATCCTGTGAATATATTCCACTTATCCTATGAAGCTCTACAAATGTTGTGGTCTGTAGCACCACAGTACTGCAGCACTTATGCAGAGCTTAGCCCTTGAAACGTGTCTTTGTTGCAACAGAAGATGATAATGTAGTTTCACTAATTGCATAATTGCACAGGGTTTGGAAACGTTGGATTCTCTGTGGAAGAAGTGTCTCTTAGAATCATAGAATCATAGAATATCCCGAGTTGGAAGGGACCCACAAGGATCATCGAGTCCAACTCCTGGCTCCACACAGGACCACCCAAAAATCGGAATTCAGACCATGTGCCTGAGAGCATAGTCCAAACACTTCTTAAACTCTGACAGGCTTGGTGCTGTGACTACGTCCCTAGGCAGACTGTTCAGTGCGCGACCATCCTCTCAGTGAAGAACCTTTTCGTGATATCCAGCCTGAACCTCCCCTGTCACAGCTTGACTCCATTCCCTCGGGTCCTGTCGCTGTCACCAGAGAGCAGAGATCGGTGCCTCCCCCTCGTGAGGAAGCTGCAGGCCGCCATGAGGCCTCCCCTCAGCCTCCTCTTTTCCAGGCTGAACAAACCAAGTGGCCTCAGCCGCTCCTCGTATGTCTTCCCCTCTAGGCCCTTCACCATCTTTGTAGCCCTTCTCTGGACACTCTCCAATAGTTTCATGTCCTTTTTGTGCTGTGGTGCCCAGAACTGCACACAGTACTCGAGGTGAGGCCGCACCAGCGCAGAGCAGAGCGGGACAATCACTTCCCTCGAC
>VXAA01003176.1:1069811-1088806 GCA_013399115.1 Anseranas semipalmata
TCTGAGCACCCTGGGATGAATCCCATCAGGCCCCATGGACTTGTATGGATCCAGGTGGAGCAGCAAATCCTGCACACATTCGGGGTTGGCTGGGAGTTTATCATTCCCACTGTCACGGTCCTCCAGCTCGGGGCACCTGGGGTCCTGAAGCCCATCATCGGTGTTGAAGACAGAGGCAAAAAAGGCATTGAACGTCTCTGCTTTGCTTATGTCCTTGTTTGTGTGGCTGCTTGGCTTTTAGCATCCTGCCGAGAGATCACAGAAACTTCTGCTAGGCAATCTTAGCACGAGTTGTGAAGCATGGATTGCTATATTCTACTTAACTGTGGGACACTGCTTTGTATTCTGGTGCTCTGTCTAAAACTTTGAGCCCTGACTAGATTTGGAAGCACGTATGCCTTCTGCAGACTATTCTTGTCTACATTCGTACTCAAGAGAATTAAAGGACATATTTAGCAGAATCTTTCTTACAATTCTATTCTGAGTAGCAACGTCTGTTGCTATGCTTCTGTTACCTTGGCTGCTATGAATTTCATGGTGTTCTAAAAGGCTGTTACTTAAGCATAAATTTGACAAGTAAATCAGATTTTTTAAAATTGGTTTCTGCAGTTTTAGCTTCTGCCAGTTAAACTGGCAGAGCTTGTGTCTATCCCTCTATAATAAACCTGGTTCCTCTTGACCATTGCCTTATGTTATGCCATTAGCAAAGACCTTTTGTCCCAAGCCAAAAATGTGACATTGTGGATTGAAGCAATAATTTAAAAAAACAGTTTAAAAACTAATTCTTGGAAGATAATGTTTCCATTTGCTTGAGTAATTATCATTGTTCTTGTAAGTGAGCATAAGGCTCAGATCTTTCCAAGTTCCATGCTTTGCATCTCTGTTTAAAAAAAAAAGAGGGGGGGGGGAAGTTGTCAGTTCAGAAAAAGCTATGTATCTGGAATGTTCCAGCTGGTTTTGTAGCGCTAGCACATCAGAAGTATACAAGTACTCCATTTAATTGCTTAAAAAATAAATTAATCTATTTTGTGGAGTAGAAATAGTTGGCCTAAAACACAGAAGATGCTTGTGAGAATTGAGATATATGGTTGTGATCTTTTGTTTCACAAACTAATAGACATTGGATTACTGTCATACAAAGATCTATGAAATGTGAGTTTTTTTTTTTCTTTAGCTGCAGCCTATGGCACTGATAAGCTCTGGTCATAGTTTTCATATGTGTTAATGCAGCTTTGGGAAGATCTGTGGGAGAAAATTTCTGAAAGTGTACAAAATACTGAAAAGCTTTCTGGAAATGAAGTTTTTGTCATGAACTGTAGAACACATCAGAAAAATGTTAGTAAATGTTTGAAGCCCATTGCTGATGGAATAGAAATGTGGCAGTTTTCAACACATAAAGAGACAAACACTGAGAACGGCCATTGTCATAAAACATAAAGTAGAAGACCGGTTACAGGCTTTTATTTTTTGCCACCATGATTCTCTGAAAGATTTTTTTTTTTTTTTTTGTCTGAGGGAACTTCAGCAGACTTCTTCTTCTGTATTTGTTTATTCCATTTAGTAAAGGCAGTTAAGCCAGGTAAGGTTTGACCGTAGGTAAACAAATGAGTGTTTGTGAATTAATCCACAAATGTTTGTAGCATAAAATGTCCTGTGCAAACTTCAGATGTAGCATTCTTTCCTATGTAATTGAGAAATACAAAGGCAGTGTCAGTATCTGTAGTGCTACCAAGACCATGCACTCTTTGGACAGAAGAGGTAGGTCAAGCACTTTCTGCGGCTGTGTGTATGTAGAATACACATCTCCAGACTCCTGATGAAAAACAACAAGAAGTGGTACTTCTACAGTTCCTCTTATCTTCCTTTGCTCTGCAAGATAGCTTTGTTTGTTGTACTTCCAAATATTTTGTTACTAGCTCCTTTCACGTTTTTAAGAACTTCCTTTTTGTCCTTTTAGTATGTCCCTGAAGCTGAAGCCCCATCCTACTGGTACAGGGCAGATAAGGACAGATCTTTAGCTACCCAGATACAAACTGTCTCTACCAGTTGCGAAAATGTGAAAATCTGGTTTCCATATGCCATCGGAACAGACATTTTAGAAGCTTCCTAAAATGGAAGGGATTTTTTTTTTTTTTAAGGCAGATTTAAGTTTTGATGATAAAGAATTAGCATTCTACTTGCTCAGAAAGTGGGAATTTGGGAGCCAAGACCCTGCAACTCGTAAGCCATCTTGTTTCCAGGCTGCCTGAGTCTCAAGCCAGCTGGCTTCAGTATCTGGGTAAAGTGGCAAGAAGTCAGACAGGATTCCAATATGAATTTGTCAAAGTTGCACACTGCGGAAAATTCTGGTTTGGAAAAAAAAAAAAAGTATTTTATTCCTTATGAAAACTTCCAGCCAGATAGTTCTATCTGTCTGCTTATCTAGGAGACATTCATGAAGTAGTACACTGCAACAAATAAAAAACATAGCTAGTTTGAGATTTTGCAGGGGTTAGATGCACAAAATGTTTAGTCATGTCACAAGTTTCATGATGTTTGATGTTAATATCTCAGATTATCTGATCTTTCAGGATTTGAGCAATAATATGGTGAATATTATTATATATAATAATATAAAATAAATATACGATAAATATCAATACAATTATTAATAATTAATAGCAATAATACAACAGTATTATTATATTATTGTATGTTATAATAATATAATTATTAATTATTAACAATTGATGCAATTAATTATCAATATAACATATACAATAAATTAACCCAGAAAGCAAACATATACCCCCAATACTATTTTTCTATCATAATTATTAGAAAAGAAAATATAAATAGAATTTTTTGAACTCTTAATACTGACTCATATTATTTCAAAGTAATATGCCGATACCCTTCTTGTTAAGGGGAAGCAGAAAGGTTTGAGTTTCATAAACATTATTTTTATGTATAAAGAAAAATGTCTCCTGTCTTCAGTGGTTGAACAGTTTTAGATAAATTGCTGTTGGCAGATTTAATTGGTATTTTTGAGTTTCTTTTTTCATTTCTTATTATTTTGAATAATCCCTTTAGCTGTAATTTCAATTGGCTTCTGCCAAAAGGTTATCTATCAGTCAGTTAAGACAGTCTCCTTGACAACAAGAAATCTGGTTCTTAAGAGGCAAGTGATTTCACCTTACACTCCCACTCTTTTTTTTTTTTTTTTTTTTTGATGGCTAAAATGTATATAGCAATCTACCCTCCTATTTTTCCTTTTTCTGCAATTCATTCAGCTGAAGATTTGTTTCCAGGTATCGCTTGAGACCCCGAGCATGTAGCTATTGACTGAATAGTTTAACTTCTCATTTTTTCACTCTTCTCATCATATGCTCTTGGCCATATGCCTTATTTCATGCTTTAGGCACAGAGGCTGGCATCCATTAAAATAGTCCCTTAGTTTTTGTTCAAGTATGGTCTTTCAAATTTTTTTTTCAATTATTTTCTCCTACAGTTCTTGTCCTAGCATGAAGACAGCTTTACATTTGTTGTATTACTTTGAAAATTCTTAACTTTCCCTCTTTTAGTTAGGGACTGGATCTCTTCCTATTCTTTAGAGCATGATATAAATCTAAATCACCTTTTAAAAAACAAGGCTTTTGTATATAAAATTATCTAGGTATTTCTAGTTTATGAGGTATATCTTGTTGGATGCAATACACAGTTGGATTGGCTTTCTAACAGGAAGATGAACAAGGCTTCTGAGATTTGGATGCGTTTTGCTTCCCTTTTCTGCTTGCCTCTTAACTCAGCTTCTGAGTTCAGTTGGATATGCTGTTTTGTGGCACTATCACTTAAAATTAGGAGTTTATCATAAAGTTTAATTTATGCAAATTACATTTTTCAATTTCTATTTGCAATGTGCAAATAGTAAAATTCAGCAGATATTTATTTCAGTAAGTGTACCTCTCAGAAAATTCTACTTCAGCTCAATGAACTGCATATTTGTAGTCTGAAAAGCAGACAGACATAAAGATTGTTAAGGAGTAGAAGAGTAACGGTAGTGTTACAAAAATTGATAGTACTTCTCATTCTTTCTCTCCCATAGCCTGAAATACTGCAGAAAATACTACCTGTCTGTCATAAGAGAATGCTGCAGAATTGGAGGGACTTGTGGGGATTGTGACTGCATGAATGAAAAAGCTGATAGGATAAGAGAAAAGGCGAGGACTATCTATTTAAAATAGAGATGAAGGATAAAAAGAATAATGAATGATTTTGAGTAGACAGGTTGTGGCTTTTCTGTCATTGTATTCAGCATTAGAACACGGTGATATTCACTGAAGACTGATTAATGATAAACTTAACATACAGTTTAGATGTGGGACTTTTTGTTCAATGAGACTGTAGGATTGTTACTGTAGGAAGGTGTTAAAGTCAAGAATTTAACAGGGTTCAGGGGGCTGGATAGTGTCTCACTGAAACTCATTGTTTAGTGAAATGTAGTTAAGGTAAAATATCATTCTGGTTACCAATCTCTAATTTTTCATGATTATAGTGAGACCTTTATGAGAGGAGGTCTTATTATCATGTTTACTTCTCATATGTATTCTTGGACTTTTGTCTGAAGCAATTTATGTTGCCTGTTTGAAGGAACAGGATGCTGAACTACATAGAGGACAGGAATTATTATGCTGCTTTAGGTTTATCTTTTCATGCTCACTAATCTTTACTACAGTTCAAAAAAGCTGTTGTACCCTGAAAAATTAGACTACTTGATCTGGAAGCATTCTGCATTCTTAAACTTCACAGGATCACAGAATGGTTGAAGCTGGCAGGGACCTCTGGAGGCCATCTGGTCTAGCCCCCTGCTCAAGCAGGGACACCTAGAACAGGTTGCCCAGCACCATGTCCAGGTGGCTTTTGAAGATCTCCAAGGAGGGAGACTCTACAACCTTTCTGGGCAGCTGTTAAAAAAAAAAAAAAATTAATGTCAAGCATGGAGTACTATAGTAGCACTAGTAGAGTGATAGAAAAGACTTTAGAAAATTCTTTAGTTTGAGTATGTTTAACAATTTATTAAAACTTATTCTAATTTTGAGTGAATTCTTAAATTCCCATTAAGAATTGTCCCTTCTGTTAAGCATAGCTGAAAAGGGAAAAATACCAGTTAACTGAATGGAGCTACTTTTTAAGTAACTGAATAGCTTACAAAGTGATTTTAAAGGAAGGGAGAGGGCACCTGAATAACTAAACAACAACTTGATAAGGATATGTGCTCTATGTTAAAAGAAAATTTCTGGTTCTGCAACCAGATCACTAAATTTTGTCAGTGTTGTTTACTTTGTTGAGGCATTAAAAAAAAATCTGAGGAAAAATTATACAGCTTCTACACCTTTCAGAGATTGTGAAATATAATATTTTTATGACCTTGGAGAAGCTCCGAGAGATGAGATGGGATGGAATCCAAACCTGTTGCATAGTTGTTTGATTTGACCTACATTCAACTGCAAAAACACTAGTTAGTTCTAATGAATCAGCCATTATTCATGTTGAACTGCTGGTTTAAACCATGTTTGTCAACAACATGCAGGACACAGGCTTTTTCTGGAATCTTTTTTGCTGTATTTGTGTGTACTTTCAAATCCAAAGTCAGCAAAATGAGAGTTAAGTAATTGTCAAGGGCAAGTATTGAAATGAATCAATGATGAAAATGTTAAATAGCTATGGTTGCTACTTTTAGTAGAATGTGTTTTAATATTTCATCTATTTTAATGAATCTATAAATATAAGTTCTGTGTTTGAGACCAAGCTTTAACCTATATAAAATGTGTTAAGGTGTTGCTTCTAAATGTGACAAAATAGCATGCATATTGAATCATTTTCCTCTTTTTCCTCTACTGCTCTAATGCTCATTTTTGTATACACTTAGTGCTGTATGTTAGAGTACTTTCTTTTTCCTCCAAACAGAACAGCACTTTTCTGATGTCGTACTTAGTGAAGAATACCTCAATCTTGGTGTAGAACAGGTGTGCAGTTTGATATCTAGTGACAAACTTACAATTGCCTCAGAAGAGAAGGTAAGACCAACTGTACTACGGTATTCTTTTTATCCTTTTGTATAAGAGAGTGAGCTTGTTCATACTGCTCCTGTAGACTTGTCTGGACGGATTCTTTATTTCCTCAGTGAAATTAAGCATGTATTGTGCTTGTTTAAAGGATTTTTCCCCCAAAGTGTTGTCAGCTTGATGTTGAAAAATTAATCTCCACTCTTAAAAATCCTAAAACTGTATTAAATCACATAATCCTTTGTTCCTTGGAAAAAAATAGAAACTCAGTTATATGGAAGCTCCTTCTTAACTTCAGCAGAACAGAGAGCACATGCTGTGAGTCACAGGTTTAATCAACTCATCCCTTGGTAAATCAAGGGATAAATAACTTAGAAATAGTAGTTTGAAGAACAAGTATATGCCATCTACTACCTTTAACATAAGCAGTCCCCCAAACGTATTAAAAATGGACACTTGTATATATGGGGCTGTTTAGATTAACTGAACAAATACGTGTTGCAAAGGAGATGGCTACTCAGCTTGGTATAACTAAACTTCAGTTTGAATATGTTTTGGCTCGCCTTTAGCTAAATCTTATCATTTCAAAGCCATTTGTGAAACTGATGTCTACAGTGAGTCCAGCGGATGTCCTTGAACCTCTAATTATTTTTTTGTGTAGATGCATTTGTTTTGAGCTTTTGAATCCAGTTGTGATCAGTTAAAAAAATATGTTGTTTTCATTTTTCCAAGGAGTATGTAGTTGTACCGACTCTGCTCAAATGAGCCTAAACTGTATTCAAAAGCATGTTTGAATACTGATTTGATGGCTAGGTAGTGTTTCATGCTAAACCCTTTTTTATATTTGTGTAACTCTGAATCTAAGAATGATCTGCTTAATCTGCAATTAGCAAAGTCATGTTGCTGCTCCCATAATACTCTGAAGGGCCAGATTGACATGTATGATGCTGCTTCTGTGGAGTATAATTAAGCATACGATAAGCCGTTGTGCAATACAGGAGAAAGTAGGCTTGGTACTGCTTCTCCTGGTAGACTCGATGAAAAGTCATCTGAGTGATGATGCAGCATGTCAATCCTCTTAAGACAGGAAGAAAAGTATGAGAGTTGTAATCTCTCTGCTGCTTTATTGTTTGTTTACAATTGGGTATTGTTTGTTTTATTGGGTTTTCAGTATTAATGAAATTACTGTGTGCATTTTGTCAACGTAGTGCAACTACCCTTGAAACACTAGTAGAGCTGTGGTGTAGACAAAGACTACCTAATGCATCTTCAGAGGTTTGTATTGGATAAATATGGAAATAATGGGAGCTATAACTGCTAGGGTCTTTTCTTACATCAGGAATTGTAGTAAAGTAAAAGCTATTTTGGGGGAGACACCAATACTTTCATAGTCATGAATTTGTAAGTCAAGGGACTCACATTTGTTTGTTTTCTGGCAGGTATTTGAAGCGGTGATAGCATGGGTAAACCATGACAAAGATGTAAGGCAGGAGCTAATGGCACGCCTGATGGAGCATGTTCGGCTGCCTTTACTCTCCCGGGAATATTTAGTACAGGTAAGCAAAAGGAACAGTAATTCCTGAGTATGTGAACATTTCTGTTTGCTTATTTTTTTTAATGCCAGGTGGATATTTTTAAATTTAAACAACAGTGTAATGTAGTGTGTTACTGATGATAAAAATAAACAAAACAAGAAACCACGACTACACACACGTGCATGTACATGTACTCATACGTACAGTCAAATGAGGGATTGCTACATAAAGGATGTCACATGTAAGTGATTTATCTGTTTGGATGGCTACTTGTCATGGCACACTAGTAATCTGAATGATTTAGTTTGCTGAGGTCAAGTTAGATTTCATTTGTAATATGATCTTTGTTACAATGCTTCTAAATTTCAGAATCATATCTATTAAGTTGGTTAGGACTTACTGACAAAGTAAACATTTCTTTACCTGGTTCAGATATAATACTTTTTTTAAGATCATTTTGACTATTTTGGTGTTGGGTCAAGTATTTAAGATAGAAAATATCAGTTCACTGTTAACATTGATTACTAGGTACAGTAGTAGGTTGGTAGGTGTTTAGTTTTAGAAAATCTGTCTTTGTGATATGAGTTTCTTCCACTTTGTTTTTTGTTGTTGGGGGGTGGTTTGTTAAATTCTTCTCTCCCCTCCACCACACCCTTAAGTGTTCTGTACAGTCTGTATTTGAAAAGTGAAGAAACATGTCTAATTGTGAGCAATCTCCATTGCCTAACACTGTTTCTTCCACTTAGTAATTAAGAGAATCTACATCTCCCGATTTCTTGTCAGTGACTGCATATTGCCATCACATAAATTTATGTCTAAGTGTGGTTAAACTACAATACAAAAATTCAGTGATCTGCATTTGTTCCTGTGAATACAGGCTTTATTACACTTCAGACTGTGATTTGTGTTTTACTTCCCTAACATGCTCAGACCTTGTTAAACTTCTATTAACAAACAGAGAGTTGAAGAGGAAATATTGGTTAAGAACAGCAGTGCTTGTAAAGATTACCTCATTGAAGCTATGAAGTATCACTTGCTGCCAACTGAGCAACGAGCATTGATGAAAAGCACTCGAACAAAATTGAGAACGCCCGCTAGCCTTCCAAAAGTAAGACCCTTATTTTTCCAATGTATTTATTTCTTCAAACTCCATTTTAACAGATTTGATGACAGCATTACCATCACTTATTCCAGTAAAATTTTTCGTATCAGAAATATTTGTCACAAAAATATAAGAAGTGATTAGCTTTACACTCCATACAACTTGATACAGATGGTTTTTTTTTTTTCTCCTTCCACCTCCCCTTCTCAAAATATATGTTTTCAATAAGTTCTTCAGCATTTGTGATATATACAATGATGGGTCTGGTGTTAGAGATGAAGTAGGCCTGGTTTAAAAATAAAAAATGCACTGATGCTTCTGAGTTGTGACATTTTATTTTTTTAGCGAAGTATAATTTTTTCTTCATTTTAGAAGAAGAAAACAAAACAAATATAAGATGTTATCTTCTTTCCAATGATAAAGAAGTTTTGTCATTGTACATTGTGCCATCTATTATGGCAACTACAGTAATGGAATGGGAGATTTCATTCGGCAGATTTAGCACATTTACCTCAAAGGAACCAGAGAAGGCTGTTCTGTGATGGATGTTCACATTTTCATTGAATGTCATAGATGATGAATTTTCATATCTGCAGTCAGACTAGGATGTGCAGATACAGCAGAATCTGCTTCATTCATGGGAGCTCTGCCTAGATTCTACTTGCTTCCTGCTTTGTACCTCAGATATTTCTTCTAGACACAATAATTTCAAATTGCTTGCATTTTTCAAAAAATGAGTTTTGTCTATTTTGCAAGATTCAAATTGCTTATTTAGGAGAAACATCCTTTATTTTTTAAAACTTTTTTGATCTTTCAGGCACTCACATATATGCAAATAGTTAACAAATATTATCTACCTTTCAGTTGATGATGGTAGTTGGAGGACAGGCACCAAAGGCGATTCGCAGTGTCGAATGCTATGATTTTAAAGAAGAACGCTGGCATCAGGTGGCTGAGTTGCCTTCCAGAAGATGTAGAGCAGGTATGTAATACTTTAGAATGTAGGTGTCTATATAAACCATCGTATGTTCTTTGGAACAGTAATTAAGATACTTATCTGAGAAGGGCTAAGCCTTGACTTCAGTGATCATCTTTCAAATTCGAATGACAGACTTGCTAATCTGGATCTATACAGGGTTGTTAACTTGATCTTGATTTGTGCTTCAGTTTGTAATCTGTAGAATAAACTGCATCTTTACCTGCCATAGATACAGAAGATAAACATATTAAACTATTAATGCATTATAATAATGAGCAATTTTATTATTAAAATACCTTATTATTATTAAATTAGATGAAGAATGTGAAGAAGTGACCACCTGATACTAAAAATATGAAAATGTGATCTTAAACTAGCTGAGATATCTAAGCAAGAAGAAATTCAGCAAGCATAATTTTCAGGAGTGTGAGACATTAGTAACAAAAAATATCAGAACTTCTAGTACTTAATCTGAAGGAAGTGTGGCTCTGACACTGTCAAAAGTCTGTGTAGTGAGTACTGTAAATTGTGTCAAGTATCTGCATACTTAAGATAGTACAGAATAAAATAATTGACTAAGAGAATAAAATGTTCAACTTTCCTCCCCATTTTCCTGCTCTAGGAATGGTGTACATGGGAGGCATGGTTTATGCTGTTGGTGGTTTCAATGGTTCTTTGAGAGTTCGCACAGTAGATTCCTATGATCCAGTGAAGGACCAGTGGACAAGTGTTGCTAATATGCAAGACAGGAGAAGCACCCTAGGAGCAGCTGTATTAAATGGCCTTCTTTATGCTGTGGGAGGATTTGATGGGAGTACAGGTATTTTTGCCTTTATACACTGCTGATTAGTTTTTACTACTCTTGTCCCTACCTCAAGGAACATGTGAGCAGAAAAATTATCTGGTCTATTTTGTCCTGTTTGCATATGAAGTATACCTCTGCATTTTCATGTACTGTAAGTAGGATTATAAACAGCATTCTTTGAACTGTGGGAAGACTTTGTACATACACAGTTTATTCTCCTCACAGATGCATTAAACCTTTTGTGCAGAGATGATCCCTTTCCTTAATAAATATTATTGATGAGCATGTGTATGTCGGAGAGAGCATTGTGACTTAACTAAAAAATCAAAAAAAAAAAAAAAAAAAAATCGAGAAAGAATTTTTCAGAGTTCCACAAAAGCTTTTAGTAATTTGCCCATTTTCAGACACCAGAATTGTGATGACTGTATTTGGCTAAGGGACATCAGTTATGCCTTTTGCACAGTAATCAACAGTTCTTAAAATTAAATAATTTGAATTTACAGATATGAAGGATTTTCTGGAAGGTAGTCAGTATGTTGCATCTAGAATTGTAGAGAAAATAATGTTTTATTGTTTTCATAGGTTTATCATCAGTCGAAGTTTACAACTTAAAGACTAATGAGTGGTTTCACGTAGCTCCAATGAACACGAGAAGAAGCAGTGTTGGAGTAGGTGTTGTTGGAGGTAAGCTGACAAACGACATTAAAAAGGAGGAGGAGAAATGCAATCATTTACCTTACTATCTTTTTCCACTTCAGAAAACCTACCTCAGATTTAGCTTTCTGCTCAACCTTGTAATTCAAATGGTATGAGAAATACATATTCATTCTACTTTGTTTTGGCAAGCTTTTAGCATAGGTGCTTTGATTTTTTTCAGAGCTTCAACTGCTCATCAGGCGTGCCTGAGGCCAACTGGCAAAAAGTGTGCTAACCATGCATGCTCTAGATTGCGCAAGTCAGCAAAGCTAGAGAACCTGATTACTGAAGCAATTACCAGAAATTCGTCGTTAGTGATGTAACTCTGCACTGTTTTCAGCTCTGTTATCTGTGGCTGACTTTGCTGGTTACATGCTAGAATGATGTCAAGGACAGTGCCAGGGAAACTGCTGACTTTCAAGGGCAACTTGGTGGTGAATAGCTTGGATGTTGCTTGCACAATGCAGACTTGGGCTGGCTCGTGGATCCTGAAACGGTTTTAGGCATGTTAGTTTTTTAAACTGCATAGGAACCACTGCTGTTTTTTATCTGAAAATGCAAACTGTACAAGTAATTTTCATCTGATTTTTTTTTTTTTTTTTTAATGTTTCTAGGAAGCCTGTCAGTGAGCTTCCAATGTTGGACATACTCATGTCAGTGAGCATACAATGTTGGAATTAGTTTGCCTTTGGACAATTCTTAAATTAAAAACAGGTTGAAGTGCCTTTATATTTCAGCTAGGCAATTAAAAATCTTTTGACTCGCGTTGTTCTTGCTAGATACAGGCTGCCTTTTACCTCCTAAAAATGACAAGAACCATAGTGTATGCTAAACCATTGCCAAAAATAGAATCTCACAATAACTGATCGATGACAGGTACTGAGTAGTAGCTAATTCAGAGAACAATGATTTCCCCTCTGCATGTGTGACAGTACAGTCTATGTGCATTAGAAATTTGCAGATTTCTGTTGGTTACCCTTCTAGGTAAATTATATGCTGTTGGTGGCTACGATGGGGCATCACGTCAGTGCCTTAGTTCAGTTGAATGCTATGATGCCAATACAAATGAGTGGAGCTATGTTGCAGAAATGAGCACTAGACGGAGTGGAGCAGGTGAGTGAACAAGACTCAGCGATCACAGTAAAACTAAAACAGATTTGTGGTTTTAAAATCTATCTGAAAATGTAAAAGGTAAGCTAAAGTCCGAGTCTAATGGAATGTGTTACTCTTAGATGGCTGATATATTGCAGGTTATAAATACAAAACTGTCCTACAGGGTGGTAAGATTCAGTTTGTTAATAGGAAATATCTTTCCTTCGTTTTTCATACTTTTCATATTCCTCTTCTTCCCGTAGCTTCTGATGTTTTTTACACACGGGTGAATACACATGGATTGTAACAATCAATGTAATATCAGCTAAATACTGAATTATCAAAATCTAGATGTTCAGGATGAGAAAATGTCATGTCTTCAAAGATTTCTCTTTGCCAGCGTAGGGCTGATTTTTCTAATAGTGTTTTCAGGTGGACTTTACATGTGAACTGTGACTAGATTTCCACCTCTTTGGAGGACTTGTTCTGCATTCTTATTCACTGCAGGAAATTTTGTCCTTGTTCATTCTTAAGTTTGTATTACTGGTTTCATCTTATTACTTCCACTTATGTACCCTTTGTTTCATCTTCAGTAATTCTTCTCATCACCTGATGTTTACATCCTTTGGATATGTATAGGCTACCACATGTTATCCTTCCTTATCGTTTAGCCAAGGTATATCCATTTATTTCTTTATAATCTTAATAATCCCTTCTTTATTTTTTGTGGTATTTTTTTTCCCTCTTGGGATTCTGCGTATGTATATTTCTCTTCAGAGACATCAAAAGTGCCTGTGGTATTCTGCTCTTGTTTAATGAAATGATATTTCCAGAGCTCCAAATTGACTTTAGTGTTTTCATTATCTATTATGGATTCAAGTCTCATTTACTGTTCACTGTCCTCTATTTGTCTTTTGGTATTTCAGGTTTTTTCAACTCGCTGAAGTTGTTTTATTTCTCTAGATGCATTCACGTGAACTTTTTCAAGTCAAATTGCATGATATTATTTTTCTACACTTTTTCAGTTGTTTAGGCCGCTTTTTTGCCAAGTACTCAATGCTGCTTTTTAGCAACACCCTTCAAATATACACTGGTGATTGCATTAATGTGCTTCATAATTGGAAGAGATGTTGCTACAAGTAAAACCAGATGGACTTCTAGCATGCTCTGTAATGATTGATAGTTGCCCCAACTTTACATCTTGCCTTCCATTATTCTTTATTTATCAACTCTGAATAGTTTTTAATCTGTGCAATAATGTTTAAAGTCAGCCCAAATTGCTTCAATAGGCATTATATAAAAGTATTAAAATCATTAATAAAATACATAGTTTGTGATATTTCCATTAACACCCTTACAAAATCAGCAAGTTGATAGGTCTCTTATTGCTAAAAATAAACATTTTGATTGTTTCTAAACTAAAATTATCCTGTTAATAAAGGAAATGTAATATAGTGCATCTTGATAAAACATAGTTGTCTTGTGAGACTTCTAGTTACCCAGTTTGTGTATTTTGGAAATAAATGCTGGATTAAAAACCAGCCAGAGTTGCAGTAAGGCAATTGTCTAATATTGGCAAGTTTTGAGGAAAATGTTTACATAAAACGGGCAAATTACTTGAATCATCATAAAGACAAATAGTGGTGGTGGGTTCTGACAAAAGTTCATTTTGTAATCTGCCAGCACCCCCATTTTATCTCTGTTTAAAAGAAAAAAAAAAAGATTTTTTCTTTTTTTTATGTTGAGTTACTTATACAAGCCTAAAATGTAGTGCCTAAGATACAGATCTTTCTGCCCTGTCCCCCTTCCCTTGCCCTAGAGTTCAGGACCTTGTTTGTTTACTCAGCTCTGCTGCTTTTTACCTTATCCTCTGTTTTAAAAAAAAAAAAAAAAAAAGAGAGAG
The DNA here is from genome assembly GCA_013399115.1 of Anseranas semipalmata. NCBI lineage: Eukaryota > Metazoa > Chordata > Aves > Anseriformes > Anseranatidae > Anseranas > Anseranas semipalmata. Next base: position 1,083,968 of record VXAA01003176.1, read on the forward strand.
GAAAAAGGTAAATCTAGCTGGTTATTTCAGATTCATATAATTGAGGAAAATAATCAACATTCTTCAGTGCCACTCTGTTAAATACATGGATAATTTTATTTGTGCTTGGGGGAGGAGGGGGTGGTAATGTGAAAATCATGACTGTTAATCGAGCTTAGCTGTAGCAGCCAAATATCCCAAACCACTAGAACTGTTTCACCTGGCGATCAGTCCTGGTGTTGGACTAGTAGGTACTAACCAAACAGAATTTTGTTCCTGTATTAAATCTATGGATCTCTGGTCATCTCAAGGAACGTAAGCCCATCTCTTCTGTTCCTACTGCTTCATATTAATTCAAAAGCAACTTCAGAGGTTAACCCTCAGTTACTTTTCTTTAGTACCAACCGCATTTCAGTTGATCAATGCGGAGACAGATCTGTTTCCAGCAACATACTGGGATGAGGAACTGCAGATCCAGATATAGGCCATTTGGGAGGGATGAGAGAGATAAGACAGGGTCCTGAAAAATGGGCAGGAAAGAAAAGTAACAGAGAGAGGAGAACTCAGAAGACGGCAAGAAGAAGATACAGACGGAAGGAGCAAGAAATAAGGTAGGACTTGGGACCTTGGTGTGGGATTAAGGGAAAATGAAGGACCAAAGAGGAATGAAGGACGTTACTAAAATAAGGAGCTGCCAAATAAAAAATGGCAATGTGGCAGAGGGAAAGCTATATACACTAAATAGGAAGGCCAGTAACTATAGCAGGGGAAAAAAAAAAAAAAGGGGGGGAGGAAAAGTAACAATGAAGCACATTCTTTTTACTTATCTGGTTGATCTATATCACATCACACATTTAAACTAAAAATCTTAGCCCTCCTTCTAGCTCTGTAATGTTTAATGCTAAAAAAGATGAGTGTTGTATTATTCTGTCTAATAAAGTGAGATTGGAGTGGGAGAAAGAAAAGCTGTCACATTATACTGTGACATGATAGCTAGAAATAATAGCAATCAAAGAGGAATTAAATTAACTGGGATGGATACAGGGAAATGTCAGTAGTGAATGTCACTGATAAAGCATTAGATAGCGTGATTTATAAATCAGTGTCATATTAAGAAGCTATTTTTCAGATTTGCAGTACCAATTATCCCTTCCATGTTTCCTTCCCCTTTTCTTTTAATTATTAAAATCTGTCGTTTTAATAAGAAAATTTAATTATTTCATCAGGAGTCATTTCTCTTCCCATATAGGAATGGCCCATAAACACAATCTTAGTGATATATTTTCAAAGATGTTTCAGCTGGCTTTTAAGGTCTCAGAGGTTTTTTTTGTTTGTTTGTTTGTTTTCTTACCCAGCATTTTTTTTTGCTCTGAAAGACTTAACTGATCTTTTGTATTCACATTTGCTGTTTCCCTTCCTTTTTAACAGAGATTTTAAGCTGTGCCCTTTCCATGGAACCCTTTAAGAACTATAGTAAAAAATCTGTATCTTGCGCTTTGAGTTTTACAACCTTAAATATGGACATGTATTAGATTTCCCAATGTACTTTAATAGTAGTGATTTTCAATTATCTTTGTGGTCCATCACTCACAAGTTTTAATGCCAAAAAATTGCACTTCTGAAACCTATTATGTTTGGGTTATAATAGTGCATTATAAAGTGAGGAATAAATAAACAGGCCTTCCTTTTGTTTCCCCAATTACCATCTCTTCCGTATGTGCAGCCTAACTAGCAAGTAGATCTAGACTAGCTTGATTTATTCCTTCATCCCAAGCTTATAAATTAATAAAACTTCTGTTGTAAAGTAAAGGAGACCCTAGGAGTAAAGGAGACCCCAAATATACTTTTGAATATTTTGATAACTGAAGCTTGGTTCAAGGAAGTTTGGTGTTTTCCAGATCTGGAGGAGGAAGGTACTCACTGTAATTGTTCACCTATGTTTCATATATGTTTATAAGGTATTCCAACACTTCAGTGGAAACATTCTATTGTTTAATGTCTATGCATTCAGCTTTTATCCTCCATACTGCATAGCTTTTACTTTCTAAAAAGTCACTTATGCTTTATCATCTTGTCAGATTTCCATATGCTGGCTGAGCATACTGTGTCATTTACTGTCATTTCTAATTAGTCCTAAATTTCAACAGTCCTCATTTTCCTGCACATCATTTTTTCGTCCAAAATTTTCTGAACGTTGTGTTGCAGAACGGCTCTCGTCTTTGTATGCCACAATTGTATTGGGCATGCAAGACATATTATCAGTGTCTTGCTTTAGTTACTGTCTTTTGCTTTAATGTATCCTGACTCAAATGTCTTTTGAAATAGTTCCTAACATTGGATGAAGGATTTATGTTAGCGGATGTATTTGTTGTTTCTTCTTTGTATCAGTCAAACCATACTGTAGTTAATTTGAGTATTTTCATGCATTCACAGGTGTTGGTGTGTTAAACAATTTATTGTATGCGGTAGGTGGTCATGATGGTCCTTTGGTAAGAAAAAGCGTGGAAGTGTTTGATCCTGTCACCAGTACATGGAAGCAGGTTGCAGATATGAACATGTGCAGAAGGAATGCAGGTATACGCAACAATTACTTTGAAATAGTAACATAATTTGGTGCAAATGGCACATTCCTTTTCTTTTAAATGGATTTCTGCTTCTTTGATGATGTCATAGCATAGAAATCATGATTTCATGGGGTGGACAAGTCAATTATTTAATTTTCATAATTTGTTTCCTGTTTTTTTTAGGTGTTTGTGCTGTGAATGGTCTCTTGTATGTAGTTGGAGGAGATGATGGTTCCTGTAATTTATCAACAGTGGAATATTATAATCCAACAACTGATAAATGGACAGTTGTGTCATCTTGTATGAGTACAGGAAGGAGCTATGCAGGTAATGTTGTATAGTTTTTTTTTTAACTGGCTTTTTACAGTATATTGAACAGTAGCTGGGATAAGAAACTTGACAAAGCATTCAAAGAAAGTACTGTCTAGAATAAAACCTAAGATACTAGAATGGATATGAAGAATCTGCTGGTTCATTTTGAATGATGAATTCAAACAATTTTTCACTAAAATGAAAATGGTATTAAACTGTACTCAAGAGGGATTTAGCAAGTAAGTGATGAGTCAGAAAGAAGATTCTAGTGTGACCAGTTTTTTTTGTTGTTTGCTTGTTTGCTTGTTTTAAACAGGAGCTCTGTAATGGTGTCTCAATCTGGGGGTGTCCAATTCTGAAGTTCTTTGTGGGAATTTGCTATTTAGAAAATGAGAATTGTTTCAGGAATCTTTTCCTTTAATAACTGCAATTTCTCAAATGAGTTATTTAAGTGTATATAAAGGATATATGAACTGTAAGGGCAAGTACAGTTGAGCAATGGCTGATTTTTTTCAAATCACAGAAACTTTCAAAAACTCTGCACCAATTCAGACAACTTTCTGTCAGATACATTATGGAAAATACAAAAACTTGATGCTGATGCACTGTTTTTCAATGTTATGCTAGTTGCAGGTTATTATTAATTTTCATATTCTTTTTTTTTTTGTAAAGAAAATACTACCTAAAGATTTATGTCTTTTTTTTCCTCACTCTGCTCTAGGTGTTACAGTTATTGACAAACCATTATGATCAGTAATGGGCTTTTCAACTTGATTATGCACTAGAAGCAGTCTTCTACAAGTGTATTTGAAGTGACTGAGTATCTAAGCACTTCTCTACTTGTAGCTGCACCTTGAGTCACAGTGGAAGATGTGACTGTCTACAATTACAGATGACGGATGATGAAGATTACTCTAGGTAGAAGCAATGCGTAGGATTATTCTGCGGTTGAACAGGAGCTGATTGAATTTTTGAAGTCTAGTGGACCATTTCTTTTTTTATTGCAAGGTCTTCAAACACAAAAGCCACTTTCATAAGGACTGACTTGTGTCAGTCATGACTGAGAAACAGATCGTCAGTGAAGAATGGTGTGTATTCTGGTGAAAGTAAATTTTTGTCTTATTTTTTCCAGAGACTAATAAATGTATTTAAAGAAATGAACCGTCAGTCTTCATAGTAGGTATCGAATCCCACCTCAGTAATTCAAGCTGGCATGGGGTAAACTTGTTTCTTTTTATAAAACTTTTGTTACATAACTATAATATGTGCATATGTATGTGTGAGCATAAGTTGCTTTCTATTGAAATTCTTCAAAACCTGATTTTATTATTTAAAATTTGGCACAGTACTTTGAATATGCCAGTACTATGTTGTAAAACAGAGTTGTATTTTTTGATATTTGACAATGCTTAACACTACCAGTTCCCACTGAAGGAGATCAGAGATGGTATATTGATTCTTGAACAGGTGTAATTTCAAGATCTTTTTAATAAAAATGTTGTCTGTACTTACAATTCTTTTTCTGTTCAATTTTGGTCACATTTAAATGTTACTACTTAACTTTTTATGCACCTGACGATTTGGCATGAAAATAACTGAAAATTTATAATGAATGTATGAAATTAAGTTGAACTTGCATGGTACTAAGGTCTATCTATGTGTGTAACCTTAGCTTCTGTTAGCTACTCTCTGAATATACTGTATGTGGCCACACTCTTTAGAGCAGCTCACTTTGATTCGTTCCTGGATGGCCTCCTTTTAACATGACCAAAGTTATTGTCATATTTGAGATATTTTCTTCAAATAAAGATTTGTATATTGTTTCCTAACGCCAACAAATCGCTCATAGCCCGTGTTTCTCGATACAAGCCTCAGAACTAATCATCGGACATCACAGAAGAGAGTTCTGGGGCCAAAAGCCGGCGTTGGGGCGCTCTGAATGCGAGCGGGTCACAGAGAATTACTGTGACTGAGGCGCTGGTTC
>VXAA01003176.1:1093977-1105247 GCA_013399115.1 Anseranas semipalmata
TGTGGATTTTATTTTTTTTTTTTTTTTCATCTGATAACCTAATGTTGAAGGTTGTAAGTTTGACTTTTTTTTTTTTTGTAATTATTATTTTTATATAAGTGGTCCACTGTTGAAGACTCTCTATGGAATTTCTTTTTTGGTAAATCAAATATAGGAATGACTGTGTATATCTAAAGAAATGGTTTTATTTCAATCTCATAATAACATTTTGTATGGGAAGGATTTATTTAAAAAGAAATTATCAATGTGGGTTTTTATTACTATTTTTTGTTATTTTTTAAATAAGTTTCTAAGTTGGCTTCCTTCTGCTTTGTTCTGCTTCCAAGACTGGATGTATAGCAAAACTGATAGGTGCTTGCCAAACACTTTAATATTCCTGAAATAACTTTTTGGCCAGGGTAGTGGTAAGCCTAAATAAAAGTTTTTGTTTTTAATAGTGAAGTGCTTGGAATCGCTAATGGAATCATACTCATTATGAACTCGGAACAGTGTTTCCTGTTTTACCAATGAGGAGCAGTACACCTGGGTTAAGGCCCTTGCTCAGTCAGACCATGTCCTTTACCCACAGTGTCACTCCGTTTTTCCTTTCATAATCTTGTGGGGTAATGGGAAGGGAAGAGTATCACAAAATGGTGATTCTGATTTGCGGGTGTAGAAAATTGAAAATGGTGACAATTTTCCCGTCTGTTATCTTTTTGTAGGCTCCATTTGGAATGCAAGCAGAATATGCACATCCTCTGGAAACACTTATCCTTGGAGCTGGCTTTTTCATTGGGATTGTTATTTTCTGCAACCATGTGATTCTTCTGTGGGCATGGGTAATATGTCGCTTGATGGAAACCATTGATGTACACAGGTGAAATCCTCATTGCTTTTTAATAGCTTTACTTTTCCCTAAGTCTGTTTTAAAATTAGCTGTCTCGTTGTCTCTTTCATAGATCTTTACTGTTTATTTTGTGCTGAAATGTTTTTATGCATCTTACAAAGAATAATGCTGTCTTCTATTTTGAGGTAGTATTATCCACAAATCTTGTTGATTAAAAGACTACTACAGACCAGCTAGATCATCCTGAGGAGGTTTCAGGAGCTAGGTGTCTCATTAGTATGTCTGGCTCTTGATGTTTGGTATACAGGTGACCTTATGCATATTAGAATGCCATAAATCAATTACAAAATATGATGTTCCAGCCAAGAGTTTTTCGTACTTTTGTCTCTGGATGAGAGAAACTTTAGGCTATACAACTACTGACCATCTTTAAAGTAAATAAACTCCTTTTATTTATTTCCTTATGGTAGATACGAAGGGCAAGACTTCTCTGTAGTAAAATATTTCTTTCAAATTTGACTCCAAAATGGTAATGCAGATCCAAGTAGGCTTAGTTGGGCTGATCTGCAAATGAATGACCTTTTCTTTCCTGTGTTCAAGGGGAAGGAGAAAAAGCTTACTTTTGAAATGTTAGTATCACACTTGACCTCGTGTCTGTAAATACATTATGAAGCATATAGTGTCTTACTGTAAGCTGTGTCAAGTGTTTTAGTGGAACATGAGCTAATAACCAATTCATACAAATCGTTGCCATTTTAGGAGTCTCTTGGTCATAGAGAGAGAAGTATATGATGTGACATATCAAAGTAATTCATGCAAAGTATGACTTGCCTTTGACAATTATAACGACAGTTTGTTGTCCACATGAGGTATTTATAACAAATTGCCTTGTGCTCTCCCCACTAGGTGGTGGTAAGATGCTTTCCATTACTGCTAAACAGGAGTTGAAATCCCTGTAAAGCAAACTGTTCTGGCTTTAATATTACTTCAATTTTGTATCTTGAATTTTAAACACTTGAAGAACTTGCAGCGAGCAGGAATACTACAATTGTAATTGATTTCAGCTGCTGTTTGATGAGCAGATGAGCTGATTGATGTTTATAGCTTGCTGTCACTAAGATTTTGGGTTTTGTTCCACTTTTCTAACATCACTCTAGAGCCAGTTAAATCTGCTAAGCCAGCAGGAACTCAGCCACTGTGATCTCCTAGGTGTCCTGGTTAAATTTTTTGTGTTGCTTAGTAAACCAAGCTGAAAAGGTCACCGGCTGCCAAAGCCATTGTGGAGTAGTTAACAGAAGCCTTTGCTGAAGATAGGAGGGGACTTTGTTTTCCTGTTGAGCTAGTGTTAAAGCGATTACTTTAGGACCTTATAAAAAAGCTTTTTGATATTATAAAAAGAACAAAGAAGTTTGTGACCAAATTATGTGTTTTATATCTGGAAAGAATCCTTATTATAATTGTGTACTTTTTTTCCCCTGTAGTGGCTATGATGTTCCACTGAACCCTCTTCATTTGGTGCCTTTCTATGCTGGGGCCCGTTTTCATGATTTCCATCACATGAACTTTATCGGCAATTACGCTTCAACCTTCACGTGGTGGGACAGAATCTTTGGCACAGACTCTCAATTCATTGCCTATAAAGAAAAAGAGAAGAAGCAACAACTCATGATGAAGAAGGCTAACTAAAATTCCAGTGTAAAAATTCTGATGCTAATACTGGTAGTCAACTTTTTTGCTTTTCTTTAAAGCAAAATAGTGATTGAGTATTAAGCGTAAATCATGTTCCTTGGCTACTAAGTGGTAGAGAAAAAACGCTAATTAAACTGCAGTATCTTCCTAATGGGAATGCTTTCTATTTTGTATGTAAGTACTGCATATATTTTAACTACAAATTTAAAAATGATGCAAAAAACCTGAGATGACTTGTCTGACCATTTTTTTGCAAAAATTATTTGCAAAAATTATATGTTGCCCACTTTGGTTCCAGGTAGAACTGTATATTTACACTGAAATTGGACTTAATTTTTTAAAATATATATTCTTAAATTTGTAATATCAAATAGAACTTATTAACTGGTATCAGCACTGTATTATTTAAATATTGGGTAAAATTTGCTTAAAACCAAAACATCTGTTAGTAAGAAGCTTGGACAGGCCATTTGCACACTGGATAATGCGAACTGTATATAGCAGAATACCTGGCTAAACATGAGTTAGCAGACATTCCTGATCTAGATTTATTATGTTATTTTAGATTACAGATAAAAAAAAAATAGAAGTTATTTGAACAAACTGTTTTTTGCTGCTCTTTGAAGTTGCTCTGTCAGTGTACTTAGCATTTACATTACATTATTTTCTGTGTTGTAATTTGCTGAACTGACTTGTTGCTATATTTGCACTTGTGACTGATGAAATAAATGTGGTTTGGTTTGATACGTGTGTTATACCTTTCATGTGTTTGTTAATACAAAACTGTAACCAAGAACATGTAGGATATAGTGTTTTACTTTCCTCATCTCTCTAATGGAGAAGCATTATTTCTATCATAGTCTAAATAATTTACAGATGGAACTTGTACAGAGACAGGAGTAAGAAATGGAGACAGAACATCCTGTAAATTCTGCTGGTTTGTGTTTTGACTTAGATACATGGACCTATTCAGTGTAGCTACAACTTCTGGGACAAGTGCACTTTCAAATTAAGCTACAGCTTTCACAAACCAGAATCTGAACTTCTACTACTTCAGTTGTACTAGTAATAGAAGCACTATTCTAATCTTGTTGAATCTACTCTCTAAACATTTGTCTTTTGTACAGGAAACAGTGTATTTAACAAGGGCTTAAAGCCTTATAAAGGTCTTGCACCTTGTATTTTAATGTCAGCTGCTCTTTGGACTTCAAATGCCACTTCATATATCCTATAACTTCTTTAGAGATGCTTGCAGTTTTTTTCCATACCCAGGACCACCTGAATGTTGATGCTGCTTCACATGCAGTCTACTATAATCCTGTAAAACAGGCAATCCCATGAAAGTGCAGATCAGATAGGGCTTCTAACAAAAAAAAAAAAAAAAAAAAGAGTTATGTATGTTCAAACAGCGATTCAAATAATACTTGAGATGTAGGAGTGGTTCAGATTACTGTTCTGCATGTTGTTTTGTGGAACCCTTAACTTCTCTGTCTCTATCGCCTGTTAAAATATGGTGTTCTCCCTTTACTCCTTCCCTCTGAAAGGAAGCAAAAATAATTGGCTGTGGCAGGTGAGTGGAAGCTGAAATTGCAGTATTGTTCAGTTTTTAGCGTGGGCCTAAGACTTCCTGAATCCATAAGCACTGCCAGCCTGAACTCTCCGTGGTGGAAGCAAACTCTTTAATCAGGTTTCAAAGATTGCCATTATCCTCTTTGCTTTGTCAGCTCCCGCTCTTGTCCTGCAGCTGCAGCTATGCTTAGCTTTACTCTATTGAAGTCCATGCCTAAAAATACAAGGAGCTTTCAGTGCTTCAGACTTGCTTGTATACATGATCCTATTCATTGATTCCTAGCCCATTGGTTTGTGCCTGTACAAGCACTGTCACAACATTATGTATGACTATGAGCCAATTGCTTGAATACTCCAGTAAAGTTATACTCAAAAAACAAACACAAAAAAAAACCTCCAGTAAAATTATTTGTAAAAACTTGTCTAATCAGCTATTGGAGAGCTCAATCATAGCACTAAAAATTTGACAGGATGACTTCAAAGCTCTAGTGTATATTGCATTCTTCAAGAAGTTCTAAAAGTAATGAATGTAATAGTAACATTACTTATGCCATCTCTTTAGGTTTGGCCAGTGTACATGGTTTTGTTCGTTGTTTTTCATGATTTGAATCCCTATTTTTCTCTGACACACATCGTTATTTCATTTTTTGGATTATTTTATGCATGTAATTGCTTGGACCCTCTTTCTTTAACAAATCCCTGGAGAACTATGCAAGCTGTGTTTTAATTTTTTTTTTCCTTGGAAAAAAATATGCCCACTGGACCTCTGTGAACACAGGAATTTGCACTTGAAAACCACAGGTTTGTTTTGCTGCAGGACTCAAACAGGCTTGCATTCTACCTCTACCTCACCACCTTTTCATATATAGAACCTTTCTTGTATTTAGTACTGAACACGATGCTGGCCAGTAAATGACCTCATTACTATTTATCTTTTGTGCACATCAAGAACGCTGTTAGGTAATTACGTTTTTGGAGGTTTAGGCCTTTATTAAATAAGAATTCACTGATTTTTTTTCTCCACATATATAGCGTGGGAAACTATAGAGTATATGCAGTTCTGAAAACTATCAGTTTATGCAATAGAAAAAAAAATAATGAAAGCAACATACAGGGAACAGTTTTTGGCTCTCCACAAGGCTCGACAAAACCTTACACAATCTGTTGTCCTTTATCCTCTTTAGCAAGGAGACAGATTTAACTCTTAAAAGTGATAGTGAAGGGGAACAAGCAGGGGAGCAACGCTTTTCAAAACGAAATCTTTTCCTGACAGTCCAACTTGGTTTAAGTAAGGCTCATCTGTGAGAAATAACAGCTTGTACTGTCCTCTGGGATATGATAACTCATTGAATTCTGTGAAAGAGATGAGAAGTAACTTTTTTTTTTTTTTGTAAACCTGGAAAGAATAAATTGTTATGACTGGGGCTGCACAATAATAAACTTCTTTTGGCTGCTGATGTAAGGTAGCTTGTGTTACCCTACAGCACAACTTGCCAGATATACCACAGAATGTTAATAGATAGGCATGATATTTGTAAATGTTAGACTTTATTTTCCTCCCCTGGTTTATAATTAATGACTGCTGAGTGTTTCAAGATGATTTAAAGAAAAATGTGGTATATTTATAGATTTTTAACATTCATTTTTACTGAAACATGGTATCAGTGAAAACTACATGTTGGCTACAGATATTTATTGCTAACTGCAGTGTCTGCTTCGTCGTCTCCCAGTCTCTATCCCATTACTGCTGCCTCTCTCAGTCAGGTTTAGCCTACTGGTAAACCTTAGCCACTGAAGTAACTGGCAGGTCCAGGAAAGAGGCAACTTCTTGCCATTGGCTCTTGCTGTTATTTTTATCCGTGAGGGTAATAAACACAACTATCAAATTGCTTTTCAATTGTATTTTTCATGAACTAACCAAGTTACATCATGTCCTTCTCAGCAAGACACTTCCTTTATTTCTCACATCACTTCTGTGGCTTGTCCCCAAATTGTCAACACCTTGTTCCCAATGTGGCTATCAGAACTGTGGGTAGTAGTTCCAGATCATTCTCCCTAATGCCACGTTGATGGTATGATCACATCCTTCCTCTTAACCACTGGGTTTCTGTCTAAACATTCAAAGATAAAATTAGCTGTTCTGCAGCTCTGTGCTGGAAAGTACAGCTGAGTTACCCACCTGTTGTGATCTCTACGTGCTTCTAGCAATACCATTTGCCAGACTGTTGTAAGTGTGTTTTGTAGCTCTTGTTCTGAAGTGTAATTTACTAATTGCTGTGTTGAAATATTGCTCATTTAAATAGGCTTGACTTACCAGGTAATTTAAATCACATTCCAGAGCTACTGTATCCTTATTATTCACCTTTGTGCCGATCTTGGCCATCTGTAAATTTTACCATTTTTGATTCATATTTATTTAATCACTGACTAAGTTAGCCCCCAGACTTGAAATACCGGTCTCTGTGGAAGAACACTCCATTAGATTATGACTCACCACTTTTTTTTACAATGCTCTCAGCCAGTTTTGCGTACCCTCAAAATGATACTGCATGGCAGGTTCTCTGTGTAGCGTTTGGCAGTACAGCCATGACCTCTCAGAAACAGCGCTGGAGTTCGGTGTTCAAAACCTAGTGTCATCCCAGAAGCAGGTTGTTGCTGTGATCTGAAACAAGGGGCAGTAATAAGCCACTGCCATTTGTGTAGCTATACAGTAAGTGTAAATGTCAGATCCGTTTCGTATGAAATTCAAGTTGCAGTCTAGAAAAAGGCTCTACACAGACTTGTTACATGTACAGCACGTTCACCTCCGCACCCCAGCAAGCATGGTAAGCTCTTAAGTAACTGATGGGGCTGAGTTTCGGTAATATGGGTGAGTCACCTAACAGGTGGAGACACGATAAATGAGTCGGTCTTGGGATACATAACTTAAAGGTAATTTTATTTCCTTTCCCTCTCTGTAACTCTCCTATATTTGGGTTTTTAAAAATTCTTTCTTTATTTGTCTACATCCCTCTGACCTGCCTTGTATTAAGCCTGTTCTCAAAGTACTGGAAAAGCCATGACTTTCCATTCCTCAGCCCTTTTTTGCAGACACCCAAGAGACAGAACAGCTGAGTTGTGCAAGACATTTGGAGGTTGGTAAGCTTCTGTCTTGAAGGTGTACCTTCAAGTGACCGGAGCTGCCAGGTATAACATGTTTATACAACCACCATTCAAATAGGTTTTGTAAAAGCTTCTTACATCTTCAGTTATCTCTACCGACTTGCCTGGTAATTAATCAACACTGAAATCTTTTAAAAATCAATTTGCATTGTTCTATTCTTATCATTAATTTCTTGATCCACTGAAACTCTTGACAGCTTTTCTTTATTTGTCTTGATCTTTAAGTATGTGATCTATAGCTGTTTTTTCTGAATAGTTGTGCAGTGTTAATACTCTAATTAGTCTTTCAGAATTTTTCCAAGAATCCAAAATGTGATATAACTGAATATTAGTAGTCCAAAGATAACTTTTCTGAGAAAGAACTCTTCTAAGACCGGCTACTGATTTGGTCTCACTGATCTGAACATGCTTCTCCCTTACATGTTACAGCATCCTACTCAGTTAGTTGTGTGCTAGAAAAGTCTTCCTCATGCGCCATCTTACTTGTGTCCAAATACAAACCAGAGAAGTTTACAGAGTATTTCCACAAAATCATAGAATCAGAGAATCATAGAAACACAAGGTTGGAAAGGACCTACAAGATCATCTAGTCCAACTGTCATCCTATCACCAATACTACCCACTAAGCTACTAAATCATGTCTCGTAGCGCCTTCTCCAGACACTTCTTGAACACCGTGAGGGACGGTGACTCCACCACCTCCCTGGGCAGGCCGTTCCAGTGCCTGACCACTCTTTGGGAGAAAAAGTTTTTCCTGATATCTAACCTAAATCTCCCCAGGTGCAACTTGTGGCCATTTCCTCGGGTCCTAGCATTAGTTATCTGAGAGAAGAGGCTGACCCCCTCCTCGTCACAACCTCCCTTCAGGAAGTTGTAGAGCACAGTGAGGTCTCCCCTGAGCCTCCTCTTCTCCAGACTAAACAACCCCAGCTCCCTCAGCCACTCCTCATAAGACTTGTTCTCCAGACCCCTCACCAGTTTTGTTGCCCTTCTCTGGACACGCTCCAGGGCCTCGATGTCTTTCTTGTAGTGAGGGGCCCAAAACTGAACACAGTACTCGAGGTGCGGCCTCACCAAAGCTGAGTACAGGGGGATGATCACCTCCCTGCTCCTGCTGGCTACACTATTTCTAATACAGGCCAGGGGGCCATTGGCCTTCTTGGCCACCTGAGCACACTGCCGGCTCATGTTCAGCCTAGCATCGATCAACACTCCCAGGTCCCTTTCCTCTTCACAGTCTTCTAGCCAGTCTGCCCCAAGCCTATAGCGTTGCATGGGGTTATTGTGGCCAAAGTGCAGGACCCGGCACTTGGCCTTGTTAAACCTCATCCCATTCACCTCAGCCCAGCGGTCCAGCCTATCCAGATCCCTCTGAAGGGCCACCCTACCCTCAGGTGGATCGACACTACCTCCCAACTTGGTGTCGTCAGCAAACTTACTGAGGGTAAAAAATCATTATTAACAGTATGTTATTAATAATGTAAATGTCTGATCGCCATCATAGGGTGCTTTTAGGATTTCTGTTATTCCTAATGTACTTTAAAAACTGTATGCAGCTTTGGGGTTCCCATTTCTGGTTTAGAAAAGAGAATAATTGCCTCAGACTTCTTGTCTTGTCACAAAAATAAAAAAGCACAGTTACTGAAATCCTGTAAGTAGAACTTGCCAAGCGTGAGGAGCTTTTTTAGCAACATTTATTTATATACTTGCTGGTGAGTCATGATTTGCTGAAGAGGACATATTCAGGCAAGTCAAAAGTGCCTGAAAATTTGAATGACATTCACCAAATTGTTTTAGCTGAAAGAAAGGATGGATAGCTATATATACATATATACAGATATGTATGTATATGGCAATGAAGTTTTTTCACCATTACCAAATTATTTAGGCTGCATCTGTTAGCAAAATATGATCTACTACTCAGTGTCGTGTACAGGCATAAGGGAGAGGTAAAACAGATTTGAAATCCACTGATCAGGATGTTTTCTGGACAGGGAGCACTTGAGATCTATTTCCTGCTCTAATTAGTATTATTAGCTTACCAAGGCTGTACCCTGGAGCCTGGTCATGTGTACAGCCCAGGAATGCTTTTGTGGTTAGAGTATTCCTCTAAGACTAAGGCAAGTGCAAAACCTTTTCCATGTTACAAAGAAATTTGGCCATTGTCTGTGATGATTCTCATCGTCTCTGAACTGGAAAATAGGGGGAGGGATTGGATAGAGAGAGAGTCATCATTTCTTCCTCCTACTCAATTCTGTGAGTGCTCCTAAGCTCTCTGAGAATATAATCATTGTTTCTAAATCCCTTATTAAAAAGAAATTAGTATATGTGAACTCAAAATGAAATATTTCATAGTATATGAAAGAAGTATATGTGCATGTGTTTTTATAAGGACTCATTCTCTTTTTTGGGCGGGGGGAGGTGTTAATAAGCACAGAAATTTATGTCAACCCATTCAGGTCTGGTTGTGAGACTAATTTTATGTAGTGGAATTCACTGCTTGAATTGATTAGAAGAAAAAGCTGATTTCTGAGCCTACTTGTATCTATTAATGACATTGTATTCTGGGAGAACAAACCTGAAGGGAAGCCCATGAGAGCTGCTACACTGCATGAAGTTCCATTTGACTGATCAGAAAGTTCTCCCAGAAAATGATTCTGTAAGTCCAAAATCACAGCATCAGCAGATCTGTTTACTTTATGTATAAGGCGTAAAGGAAAGTCATGGAGAAAAGAATGTTTAGCCTGTGGTGTACTTAGCCAACAAAACTGATAAGGAATGTGAATCTTTCAGACGCTCGGTCAGCTATCTTTATTTGCAATTCATCTTGGAGCTCCGAGAGTGTTGCACATTTGCACGTAATTTTAAAGTGGCCTGAAGTCATAAAGAAATTTGTCATGCAATCCATGCTGCCTGGGAGGAGACAAGTCAGAGGGATGGCAGTTCAGTGATTCTAGATCTGGACAGCAGTCGTGGAATGAGGAAACAACATATCGGGTTTGCATATCTTGCAAAATGCTTAGAGCGAGCTTGGATTTGTATTGTCACAAGCCCAGAGCTAGCGTGACACAATATGGTGGGCATCTCCCACGGTTCTCTAGCAGGGAGGAAGGAGGGTTGAGGGCTCTAAGGACTGCTCGGAACGTGCCTTAGGGCATGGTTGCGCTCTTGTAACCCTGGAATTAAATTGGGTGGAGAAGCTCCTGAACCCTGTTGGCTTGGAAGGATGGCAAGGACTGGGTGAGCTGGCTTTCAGTTCTTGCTATGAAGAAACACGTCGAATAACCCAGGACGGACAGTCAGGACACTGAAGGATAGCGAATATACGTGAATATACATGTATATACACACATTTAGATACACAAGTGTTTATATACAGGAATTGGATTTTCAGGTCTGAGTTTCAGATGCTGGATGAGTTTCCAAGCTGGTATCACCAAGTGTCCATGAAGATGTTCTCCTGGAGACATTATTTCCATCATCTTCTTGGTTGGAACTACGCAGCCTATAATTTAGGAAAATATCCATAAGGTCACAAAGGATTATTAACAAAACTTTCTGAGAACTGATTCGGTATAAATTGGTGATGGAAAAGGATGTTACACAGGCTCACCCTTTTAGGTTAGAGATGGGGGTAAAAGAGGTGTTAAATTGCTGGGGAAAAGGTTGTATTTACAGAGGGATGGATTGGATTTGCGAGTTTTGAACTTTTCAATATTTTGAACCTCTGAAAACTTTCAGTGAGGCTTTGTGTCCTTTAAAAAAAAAAATCTGATATGGAAGTTGCTCTGTAGTATTTTGCTTTTATCAGTTGTCATTTTGGGGCAGTTTTGACACGGTCTAAACCCCTACAGCTATAAAAGCAGGCTGAAAGAGCGGATGGCCCCAGCCGTCCCGTAGCGGCAGTGCCCTGGGACAGACCGTGACGGCACAGGCACCGCGAAGCGGCACGGCTGCGGGCACAGGTGACGGCGGGGCCCTGCGGCCCCCCCTCGCCTGCCTCCTGCCGCCGCCGCCCCGCGCC
>VXAA01003176.1:1105500-1124622 GCA_013399115.1 Anseranas semipalmata
TGAGGCGGGGGGCGGCGGGGGCGGGAGGTGGAAGAAACGCAGAAATCGCAGTGGAACTCGAACGATTTCCCCGTGGCGTGTTGCCGTCCTGACGCGAAGGGGGATCCTTGAAGCCGGGGCTTAATCTGTCCGGCTGCGTGAGGCGCACGCCGGGCTGATGCGCGGTGGCTGGGGCTGCGCCTCGCTGCCCGGGCACAGCCCGCTGCGGCTCCGGCGTTGGCCGCTGCCGTCACGCCAGCTGAGGCGGGGAGAACAAGAGCCCTGTGTGCGCTCTGAGGTGCAGGCTGCTCCTCCTCCTCCTCCTGGTTCTGCTGGAGGTGCGGGAAAGGGCTCGTCGCTGAGCCCGGCTGTACCTCGCCGGGCGGTAACAACCCGCAGGAAAGAACATTTCCTTGGGGTTGCACCCACACGTGAAGGGTGTTTCGCCTTCCCTAGAAGGCGCTGGGTCCTTCACAAAAGGAGGCCTGCAGATGGAAGTGCCACATGTTTTAGTGCCCAAATCACGTGTCTGGGAATGTGATGAGCACTGGCAATCTGTAGTGGTAGATGCAGAAAATACTGTCTGTGGTGTGGTTCTTTTTTCCCCTCTTTTTCTTTCCCCGGGGAATTAACTGGGATTTGAAGCAGAGCATGCTCATTGTTTTAGTTAGATCCTCAGTCTCATTCTGTGAGGTACGGAGCATTTTGCAAAAAAGGAGAGGTGCTGCAGCTTCCCTTGCCTGCAGTGGCACATGAGAGTGCCTCGGGATCCCTTCGGGAAGGGCGACAGGCCAGACCCATGCCTAGCTAGGGCCGTGCTCCTTTGAAATAGGTGTAAAGGCACTGACAGCATCTGTGCTGCTCTGTTCCAGAACCCAAGTACCTCGACATGGTGCTCATGGTTGTATTGGAGGGGTTTTCTTAATAACGTGCCCTTTTTTCTACTGTGCAGTAAAAGGTAGTGCTGTTTATTTTCCTGTGTGAGCTTTTTTTAAGCTGTGCATTAAAAGAAGTGGAGCCTTGTACCAGCCTTGGCAGGAGCTGTGAGGCTGATTCTGCAGCTCTTACCTGAACAGGGGGGTCCTCGCGTACTGTGAGGAGCCACGCTTGATTCCCAGGACAGAATAGGAATATCTTCTGTGATTAAAGCTTCCAGGACCCATCTGATTTATCTTGATCTATTATTAAAAAAATGATGGGGAGATTCACAGACACAGGCATAATATAGATGTAGATATTTTTTTCTTTTTTCATGACAGGCTGAGGAAATTCCTGAATAACATGTTCCTACAAGATAGGATATGTGTCACGGGGTTTATTTTTAAATATATACATCTCTGTAAATGAGATGCACTGGGGCTTATTGGTTTACAATCTGTAGAGAGCTCTTGCTTCTGGAAGCCTGGCGAGTATGCAGGGATGATGCTGGAATTATCCAGCGAGCTGTCATAAAAACACAAAAAAATGTTTCTGCTCACTTAGTGAGCAAGTTGATGATAAAATAAATCCGTGAAGTGTCAGCAGAGCATCAGTAAAGACGCTTTGTACTGAGTAAAGAGGCTTTGCACTGAGTAAATCAAACCTGGCACACACATGCATACATTACATAAGCACACGTATCGCATGCCCATGCAGCATTGTCTGAGTGCATTTGGCCACACATGGACATATGAATCAACTTGTGTTTTAGAATATCGGCTATTTTTCAAAATAAATTTGTAATACTCGTGCAATGTTTGAAAGCAAATTTAGGAGAGAATAGGAAGAAAAATTTTAGAAACATGCTTTAGATTTCCAGAGCAACTGGAACAAATCCTTAATGAACGAAGCAACTGGAACGAATCATTAAGGCCTCATCTTTTGCTGGGATAAATACACACTGGGAGGATTTTTTTTTTTTTTTTTTTTTGAAGAGCTGACACTACATTAGAAACCAGAACAACTCCATATGAGCAAGTCTGGTTTCTTGCATAAGCATCTACAGCATCTTGGCAAATCTTTGAAACACAAATCAGATACTTGGAGGGTCAGAGAGGCCTTTGCTGAGCTTCTTGCAGAGACATCCTAGATGTCAAAAGCATGAGAATGCCAAACGTTTCTGATCCTATGTTAAGTGCTAGGGGAATGTGCCACCTTCTCTGCAGACCTAAGTATCGCGCTACTTGTGTTTCCCTTTTGGTTCATGCCACAGAGAGTTTGTTCTAGTATTTTGTGATTTCTTTTGTGGCAGCAGTTTCTTTAGGCTGATACTATGCCCATATGGGAGAGTAGAGCCAGGAATCTCTGATGGAAAAGAAAGTGTTGAATAAGGAGAAGTAAAACCAGGAGATGAAGTCATCCAAACTTTACCAAACACTTGTACGCTGAGGAAGCTGTCCGGTACATGAAGTTAAAGCTGAGCAAGATTTGAATGAGCCTATATCAGTGGTTAGGTGTAAAAGGTGATATATGACCCTAGACTCAAAGTGATCAAAATGTTCTGGAGTGGCTTTGATTAAGTAAGAAAATACAATTTGGTCCCCGTGCTTGCTAAAAATTGGCAAAGTTGGCAGAAGACAGCAGATGGCAAGGTGAGATAAAGCGAGGAGAAAGAGATTATGGGAAGCTGATGATGCACCAAAGGAAAACAGAGAACAGTTGACAGTAAAGCACAGATTATTTCCTGGACATAGTAAATACTGTTTTCCGTAATTGCCATGCAGGTGTGACTACTTGCAAGTATAGCAACTAGACTCTTGGTTTGGATATCTGGTGTTCTGTTGAACAAACGCCCAGTAGATGCTGATCTCTTGAGGCTTTTTTTATTATTATAAATAAGCTCATTTTGGGCATAAGTTTGTACTCTTTAATAGCAATGAAATATCTTTAGAATCGATTAATGCTGAAAGCAGCTCCTCCACCGTTAATGTTCAGTCACTTGTTTAGGTGTGCTGCCACTTCTGACTCATTTGTACCATTGATTTTGGTGGCACAAGATCAGTCCTCTCCATTACCGCTTCATTTCTACCTTCTGAAAATGAGCCATTCTTAATTCTTAATTGTTTTTCTTTACATGAAAAAGTTGGAACTAAAATTTTCTCTCAGCTTCTGCTTTGTTTAAAAAAACCAATCAAACTAAGATTTTTATAGTTTTTTTTTTTTTTTCAGTGCTGTAGTTTTGTTAAGAAATTCTGCAAGTAAGGATTATTAATCAACTGGTTATGTGTGGTATAGTAGGTCCATGCTTCTACTGTGTATAAGTGAATGGGGAAGTCCAAGATCTGTCTGCTAATACAAAAAACGTACCGTGGTCTTATTTGTGTCATTGAGGTGCTACCTCACTCAGCTGTGGCATCAGCCATTTGGGGTAACACTTGCTGTGACAAGAAATTGTGGTAAGTAAACCTAACAAATACACGGGGAGGGGAGGGAAGTGTTGTTCATAATGTTTGTATTTCAGTGTTGAACAGAAGCCCCGATATTATTTAAAATTTTTTTAAAATGATTTTGGAAGTTTAAGATTGCTGGGAGCAAAATGTTGCTTTCTGGGAGAAAAACAAAACAAAACCCCAAAACCACCAGCAGCAGCAAAGAGAAACAGCCACGCAGGAGAGTGACGGGGTTTTGGCATGGCGTGGGCAGGAGCCTGCTGTCCTCCTGGGGCACCGTGTCTCCGGTGCAGGGACACTGTGCGGTGTCACCCCAGGGCCTGGCGGGCAGCACGCCGCGCTGGGGTGGGCAGCGGGATGTGGCGGCAGCAGCGATGTGAGGAAGCAGGCCTCTCGTCTCCTGGTCACAGCCATGTCATTGGGTGCTGCTGCTCTAATTTTGCCATTTGTAGTTGATTGCACTCGAATTTGTAAAGCTTCTTTTCCTTACACTTGGAATTTGCATGTAAAAATCTTGTGAGCTATTTGATGGGCCCAATTAATATTTCCCGTTTTGGCAAAACATTAGTACAAATTGAATATGGCAAGAGCTTGTTACTAAAGCTGGATATTAGGAAGCAAACCTAATTTTTGCATGCTTGATGTTTAAGTAAATATCAGTTTTTATCAATGGGAGATGTTGAAGGATGCGGTCTCTGTTAAACGAGAGTACGACATGTTTGCATTCATCCAGCTGCATTGCATAAAGGTGGGGTCTGCAAATGCTCTAAATGTGCAGATGTAAGCAGAGCTGTTATCAGGAGTGCAGGAGACGCTGTGCTGGCCACGTTATACCCTGCTTTTCTGTCATCTGTGCTTCAGCTTCACGCCTTCTCTCACGGCTTGTGCTTGCGATCCTCTTCGAACATGCGCTGTGCTTCAGGCAGCGGGATAACGAGAGCACCCGCAGCGCCAACCGGGCGTCCAGCTGGACGCACCAAGAGCTGGTGGTGTCTCTACGTGGATGTGTAAAATGAAACGTGGTTGTATCCCATGCAAATCATGTAGGTAGCCTTCTGCATTTGGATGTTGTTCCTTTTGTGCATCAGGAAATGGTTCCTTACCTTTGCGGGGGGTACACTACCGACTCACCTTCTGGGAGCGCTGGTGGTCGAGGGCAAAGTGGAGGCTAGCTGCACCTTGCTCAGGCTGCAGGAGGCTGTGAGGCTGGAATTAACTTTCCAGTGAAATTCAGATTTACTTGGTAGCACCCAATTTTTCAAAAATAGAAACATTTCTTCCTTAAATAATGTTTTCTTATGATTTCTGAATTCACCCTATCTTCCTATCTAAATTTTAGTGCTCATTTAAACATACAGGTTCAGAATACTTAGAAAAATATTGTTGCTCACAAAACTGGTGCAAATCAAGGAGAGGTAGGCAAGTTTATAAATTGCATTTGTAGCTAGTTGGTAATGCCATTCACGTTGCCATTGAAGTGGATGGAAATTTACAGTAAGTGTGGTTAGGCAGCTGTGCTAGGCAGTCTCTGCAGTGTTTCCAAGAGATTTAATACCCTTTCTCCAAATTGCTGCACTGGCTGAGGTATTTAATGTCTTCCATTTTTGTTAGGTTGTTTAAAAAGGGTGAGAGGCTGTGTGTTACCCACAGAAGCACTATGGATCCCAGCTACTGCATCTAAGAAGTTTCTCTTTTATCTTCTGGAATAACAAAAAGGTCAAATGATCTGTAAAATAAATAAATAAAATAAAAAAAGGCTGTAATCATAAGGAGTATAATGTGACTCCACAGAAGGCAGTTGTTGTTTTATTTTTCAGGCTTAAAATTAGTCAGGGTGTGCAGAGCAATCTGAGTTTGTTGATCTGACTCAGACTGGTTTTGACAATCCTACTCCTTTTGAAAGCACTGATTACTTTGACTTAATTTCTTTTAAAGAGAATGGTTATCATCCCCTCCCACATCTGCAGAATGCCATGACAGTTCCCAATGAAACCTAGAGGTGAGCCTGTTCTGTTGTTATTTGCATTAAATGGATGTTTTATTCCGGTGAGATTAATGCGAACTCCAGAGAATTAGTGAGGAGTATATAAAGCACAGTGATTTCCTAAGATTTTGTGAGATGTTTTGTTAAAGATTTAAATTGTAATCATGTGATGTATCAAAAAATGACCTGGCTATTATATTAATTCTTAATTCACTCTATTCAGGGTAAACTATTTTTATGTAATTTAGAGATCAATATTTCAAACCTTTTAAATTACACAGAGGCTGAAAAGTACAAACCAGGTCTTCCTATTTCATAAAAGCACACGTTCTTTGGCTGTAACAGTGGAATTGCCACTAGGTTCAGGCAGTAGTTTAGTATTAAAACTAATTTAGAATTAGTTCTGTGTTCATTCTACCTAAGTTTTGTCTTTCAAATGGGGTACGAGCCTACCGTACCCACCTCTACCTGCATATTCATACCATAATCTCTTTGCTGGTTAATAGGTAGACCTGTTAGCTGGGCTGCAGTGCCCCCTGAACACGTCTCTTTTCTCTACTGACTGTAAGAGTTGTTGACATTGAGCAGGCTTCTCACTTAGGAATGTGTGCAAGAGCTTGTGGGTAAGACCTGATGAATATCAGCCTCCATATTTCACTACCTAAAAAGCCTTGTTTTGCTTTATATGCTTGCTTTGTAAAACATACTGTTTACGAACCCTACGTGATCTTTTCTCAGCAGGTTAATTCATATTGTTAAGTCTTCGTACCTATTTTATTCACGTTCCTCTATGTCATAAGTCACGTTTATGTTTTCTTTTTAAACAAAAGTCTCATACATATGTTACCACAGACTCTTGCTTATTTTTCCATTCAGTTGGGAAGTAAATTGGAAAGGTTTGTAGCCGAGTTCTCTTAAAATTTAGTGGAATCAAGAGAAAGTGAAAATTGCAGTGTGTAGTTCAAGGCTCTTGGGTAGTTAGTTAAAACGATGGGTAGATTTTTGAGCAGGGGAGTACAGGTTGCATTCATTTTAAAGTAAGTCACAAATAAATAGCCAGGTTGAAAGCTTGGTACGTTGAAAGCTTACTTTCTGGTATGCTGAGGCTAAATGAAGACAGCAAAGGTTTTTGTAGTTAAAAGGCTGAAAAAAATCCTTATCAGTAAGGTGGTGGCAGGGCTGAGTTGCAGTGTGACATGAATCTGAGCTCATTGGAGTGCCGTAGATCTTTATGGGGTATCTCAGGCTCGATGTTGAAGGCCGGTGCTGTACTGGGAGTGGGTTAGGAGCTCTGCAGAACAATGCTGCTAGAAGAAGCCAGCTGTTTTGCTGGGATTTGGCGTTTTGGAAGCAGAGTTCTGCCATATTATGAAAAAACGACCATATATGCTGCGACAAGGTAGCTGCCCTGTAGCACAAGGGCATCGCCTTACTTGGTCCTTTCAGGTGCGCTGCTGGGGTTGAGGACACTAAGACTGGAAGTGTGGCTTGGTCCATGCTGCCCTTCCCTTTGGAGTGGAGGTTTCTTGCCCTATGCCCAGAAGTGCTAGCTGAATTGGCACCAGTTGCATCTTCCCCTAGCAGCAGCAAACAGCAGAGCGGTTGTCAGAGGACCATGGGGTTCAGTTTGATATGAAGGTGTACGTTAGAAACCTGTGTGCGTAGCTACAGTGGCCAGGCAAGAGAGAATCTTAAGTTGTAAGCCTGCGGTTGGCTGTTCTAAGGCAGTAAAAGCTTGCTTTCAATTATTTTTTTCCAAAATTAGATGTTTATAACTGTATAAGTTAGTAGCTGCTTCCTCGTAGTCATTCATGTTGAATTGTGAGCCAGACCTGACATCCCTGTGTACTCATGAATTAAGTCCCATGGAGCAGCCCAAGATAGTTGTTCTTTACGTGGAGCCATTCTGTGCTGTGAACGTGAGCTGCCCGATTTACAACCAGAGAAGGATGCTGCTCAGGCTGCAGTCTGCCTACAGTGAGAATAGCCATTGTGGGCCATTTTAAATACTTAGCCTTAGATGTGGATCTGCCTTAAAGCCAAGTGAGCTGTTTGATCAGATGGGACATGTGGCTGCGTGGCCAAGATTTAACGAACCATTTTCTTGGCAAAGACATCCTTGCTGACATGCCAATTTAACGATCCAGTAGATTTTTATGGTATCTAGAAAGTGTGACCCTGACCTTTGTCATATTAGCTCTCCAAACAACAGAGAAGTCATGCAGTGCTTTGCTATGAGAAAAACAATTTAGAAAAAAAGAAAGCAAAAGGGACAGTGAAATTTTCAAAGATAAAACTTTTTGCATAGTTGCCATCACACTAATAGGTAAATAAATAACAAATGTATGTTACTGCATATTTTTCCCCTGAGATTTCTGGCTGCAAGACATGTCATTTGAACATCCTCCTGCTTTTTTGCGTTGCAAAAGGGAGCCCACAGCGTCATCGTCTTTCATTAGCACATCGCTGTTCTTCAGTGTTATGAGTTGTATATTCCTTGCACATTTATCGTTCCAAATTAACTTCTTTTCTTATAGTAAATAAAGGTTTTGTGGTTTTGGCTAGCTCTGATTTTGCACAAAGGAACAGATTTTGCTCAAGTTTTAGCAAAATGGGGATTGGGAGACCTCATCCCTAAGACCCTAACTATACACTTCTTACACATGTAAAAAATTATTACTTCAAAGGGAGCTTTATGGCTATGGTAAGCTGGCTCTGTGTCAGATCGTCGCTTGGTACAAGCTACATGGTGGTTTAATTTCTCCTCCCACCCACCTGATGAGCATCCATAAATCAATCTGCAGTTGGTGTGAGCTGTACACCTGAATCATCATTGAAAGCAGAAGGCTTATAAATCCTAATGCTCAAGCCTGCTTGCGTGTGTACCCTTAAAAAAGAAGGCTAAATGTGACTTCCATCCTGAAATAACCTGCAATTAAGGAACGAGCGATCCAACTTTATGCTTTTCAGAATAAAATTTCTTCTTTTTTGTGGTATCAGTACATAGCAGGGTGGAGAGAAGAAGGAAGCTATGGAGTTGGGAGCTGGGCTATCCTGTGTATAAACTTTAAAGACTGTCATTGTAGGAAGTTGCTTTGCAGAGAAATGGTCTTGTGATAAAGGGTGTCTGACTTCTTTTCTGGCTTTACCATGTTTTTCTCGTCTTTTCAGATAAGAACATCCTCTCTGTGTGCCTGAGGTTCTCACCTACATGACAGGGAACATTGTACTCCCTTGCTTTAGGTGAGCGTGTGGCCATGCCACGTGCCCAGTGTATGTACCTGGTAGATGGCACGTGGCTCAGCATTTGATCTACCTTCAAGACACAGTTCCTACCTGCTTCCTTTCTCATTTTTCCCAGTAGCAAGCAGCCCCCATATCAGTGCTGGCTCAGCTATGCTAACGGGCATGTGGTGAGGAGGAGTCGAGAGCTTCTCTCCCTGTTTACTTGCTGTGGATGTACATTTTTTTGTTTTGTTTTGTTTAGTAACCTGCCTTGATAGGCAGGTACCAATTCTCCTTTTTCTTCCAGTGCTGGCAGGGAGAGTCACAACAGAGACACCTATATTTGCAAAGTTTCCATGTGTTACAGTTAGGGGGGCAAATCCATAGTGGAAGTAGTATGAGTATTTAGTGTAAATCAGATAGTACACATTTGTAGTGGAGAAACCTATAAATAAACAGACATGGAAGATAGTGATAAGAGTAGCCAATACAAAAAGAAAAGCCCCCCTGATAACATAAGGGCCCCGAACAGAGAAGTTTAAGAGCCAACAAGCTCCTCTGACTTGAAAATTGAAGAATTGTCTGAAATAGATGTAGCCATGGTGACAGAGAGGATTAGCAGCCTGAGACTGATTTCATTGGTCTACTGCTAGCACGAGTCGCTTGTTTGAGCAGCATTAATATGTTGTCTCATGCTGCTTTATATGCTGAGACCATCTGGCATTAGTGGTATTTAAAGGTGCAGTTGTGTTATGGAAAGAGTTGGCCAACATGGTTTGATTTATGCTTGTAAGACAAGTTACGAGAGTTAAGAGGTCTTTCAAAAACAGCCTCATGCCCTAAAAATATTCTAGAAGGTCACAGCACATAGAGAGATGAAGTGGGGCTTTGGGAAGCCACGCAGGGAATTTCTGAAGTTTGTTTTACCTTCAGTAAATGCACATTTAAAGTATTCACTGCACAAACACGCACTTTTGCATATTTCTTCAGGTGTGTATGTGTGGGCAGCCACGATTCTCTCCCCAAGACTAAGCCTATACAGTTTGGAGCTGCTTGGGAGGTACAGCTCAAACACCTTGAACAAGCATGAGATTGTACTGCTCATCATGTTGTGTATTAAGGAAGAGTATGTCATAGAGTTAAATGGACAAAATAAAGCTTGACTGAACAGAGCCCGTCCAAGATACTCTGGAGTCTGTGCTTTCAGGAAGTAATCTATTTCAATTTTCTTTTAGTTTTGCTATGTACTATTGAAAATATATTTTGCAGCTAAGTATTTGATAAGAAAGAGAGTTTTGTAGAGACTAAGATAAACCTTATCTTAGATCTATTTATAGCTGTGAGTCTTCATCTGCTTTCCTTAATTCTACTGCAGAGTGGGTGTTATCTTCCAAAGGAGCTTACACGACAGTGCTGACATTGCACAGATGCCAGTGAATTTCATTTCTTTCTTTCTTTTTCTTTTTTTCTTTTATTTTTTGTTAATCGCTATCACGATGATTATTTATTCTCAAGAGTTTTTCCCCATGCAGACATGGATGGTTAAAGAGTGACCAAATACTAACTAGCAAATGTTCCTGTCAGAGCTTACGACTTCCAGTGTAGAGGTCTATGTGTGGGCTAAGCATCATAGAAAAAGTGGCTGGAGGGAAAATTAGCCAGAGGTTTTGTTCTCCTGTACGGCCTTAAAACTAAGCTGAATTCAAAGTTAAATCTTGATAATAAATACTACAAAAGCATATGACTGGGAGCATTTTTACATTCTCATATTACTGACATTCTGTAGTTACTGATGAAAATGGTGTTAACAGCTGCATAACACCTGTCTACAGATAATTGATATGATATCCATTGGATCGTGGTGGTACACTGTAGCACAACAATAAAATAAAACAAAGGACTTGGGATCTATTTCAGAAACCCTTAGGTTTTAAGGCTTTATTCTGGAGCTCTGACTTCGATGCCAACATAAATTCTTCTCGTAATTTCACTTCAAATGCAAGACCCAAGAAATACATAGCTGTGGATGTTCTAGCTCCTTTAAATAGCTTTGCAGTGATTATATTTTATGCCTAATGTTTTTACAGCTTAGTCCTGTTTTCACTCTGTCAGAGTATAGGGCACATGAAGAATGCCAAGAACTTATCGCCCCAGTTCTTTGTTTGTAAGTCAGTTCGATCCCTGTTTTTTATTTTTTTTTATTTTTATTTTTAAGTCTTTTGGTTCTGTCTGAGCCAAATCCTTTTGTAGTTTTGGAGAACAGTTCACCCGAGACCCACTTTGCTGTGATATTGTCAGGACTGCTGCAGGACTGCTTGTTGCTTTGATCCCTGCGCAGTCTTCCAGTGTCACCTCGTTGTGTCTCACAACATCACATGCATCTGCGTACATCCACAACGCACACAGGGTATGCCACCCGTTTTTGCAGTGTTGCAACATTAAAATGAGCCCGAGAGGCTGTGACACAGCCCTCACATGATTTCAGGCACTTTGAATTAAATAAGCTCACAAATAATTACTTCATAAAGACACCCTGTGGGGCCATATAGCCTTTTCCAACCATGGAGATGATCAGAAAGATCAAGCCCTGATCAGTGAGCCCTGGTCAGTAAGGCACCCACATGACTGGGTACTGCTGGGTGCCCTTAGCAATGTAGGCGTGGCTGTGATTGCTCATTTCCAGTTTTAGAATCAGAAGTTATAGTTTCTTGAAAATCATTTGTACTTAAAAGCTTAATTTCGGAAGCCATCTATTTTGGCCAGGTGCTACATCGTTCCTTCTCAGTATTTGTTTTATTTCAGTTCTCCAGATGCTGAAGTTTTGACATATTAATCTGGGAAATCTGGGAATGAACTTTTTTTTTTCCTCCGTTCCATTCATTTCAAAGAATGACATGCCACTTCCATTCCTGCTGCATTGCCAAAGCACTTAAATTAGCCTATTGCAGTTGATTAAACTACTCACGGATTATTTCAATGTGAGGAAAGATGATAGAATTGAGAAACAATAAGATCTACAATAGTGGTTGCATTATTTAACATTATACTCAGTTACAAAGTCCAATGACTTGGGTTGTCTGAAATTGAAATAGTTGCAATTAGGCTTTCAATCTCTGTAGCGTCCAACGCAATTCTTTAGATTTATTATTAATGTGAGGTGGAATCAACATAGATGAATTTGTCATATATTTTACGAACTATTTTACTGGTAGCCCTGAAAACTAATGATATGAAAATGTGCTTTTGAAATAACCAGGCACAAATGGCTGATGACACATTCTTATCACAATATCTTTGCAATATATCCATAGATCCATTTTAAAAATATGTTTTCTATATTCAGTGGTTTACTTTAATTAATATCTTTCCATATAATGGGGGCAATTTCAGAAATCTTTAGTTAGAAACTGCTGAATTATCAGAAGGTGAAATGTCTCCTGTATAAAGAATCGATCAAAGCCTCCAGCAATACTCTGTTTAAATGTAAACAGAGCTGCTATTAGATTTATGCTTCCTAAGCTTTGTCCTAGGTAAATTGCACCTTTGGAGAGTATTCCAGTGCTATTCCAGTAATTCCAGTGAAATCGGTATGCAAGGTTACTCTGGAGTGCTTAGGTGTTAGTCTAAGATGTGACAAACATTTGGTGCCCATCTATACCCCTGACAACCTCTATAACTTTGAGAAAGGTATTCGGTCTGCCTGGACCTCAGTTCACCTTCTGGGACATGGGAGCAGTAGTGTTTGATGTCTGTGAGTTGCCCAAATACCACAGAAACTGGAGGTACTGGTACTCCAGTCTGTTATTCATTTTCTGCTTCCTAGGGACTGAAAGGAGGATTAGGATAATCTAAGCCAAAAAATAAGAATTTGACAAGCTGGAGGAGGTGGAGTCTCCCGGTGCAGGTCCTACTCAAGGGTACTTTAGTATCCTCTCTAATGACCAGAGTTACAAACAGAGCTGTATTTTGCAAAAGGACATGTGAGCATGCAGAGATGAACAATTTACAATTTGCTTATGGCTGCTGCCTGTCACATGGGAGCACTTCCCAGACTATTTCTATTAAAATTAATTGCATGGACATTGAGTTATATAGACCTTACCCTGTTGCTGGTATAAAAAACATAGGTTGAAACCTTTATTGGCTCGCAGTTCTAATTGAAACTCATTGCATTCTGGAAACCTGGGAATGGCATATATTTTTTTGGTACAAGGATTCATTTAAAACATTTTCTCTTTCATTTCTTCCTCTTCCTTTCTTTTCGGTCTTTTCTTTTCAATTCCTTTTTTTTTTGTCAATACAGTTGTCCTTCAAAAGCAACCTCTCAAAATTCAGCAGAGGTGAAACAGGAGAGGAGAGAAGAGACTAAAGAAAATGTGCTTTTGCTGCAGATTCTGTAGACTTTTGTTTTTCTCCAGCCTTATGGCTGCATTATAGGGTATATTGAGATAGTACTATCTAGAAGGAAGCTGTAGCTGTAGTTTACAACAAGAAAATGGCAAGTTAGTAAGCAATCTGATTTTAACGTTGTGGTTTAGAGGAGAACTTGCCCTCTCTGTAGGAGGATCTCCAGCAGAATCTGAGGAAAATGAAAGCAGCCGCAGCTGTAGAAGGAAACATACATTAAAAATGGCAGGGAGCAGCCACAGGCAAGGATCCTCCTACATCCGTTGTAGCTGTCATTAAATGTCCCTTTGAAAGCTTCCAGCAGAGGTAGAAATTGCGTTTACATTTGCATATATAAAGGGAGTAGACAAGTAATGACATCAGTGGTTCAGATGATGATCAGGAGGTTGCTGCAGTCTGTAATCAACTGGGATCTGTCATTCCCGAGTAGGAGCCTCTGAGCATGAGTGTGGGAGTACAAGGGGCAGTAAGTGCACAGGGTCTCACCTGATTTGTACGAGTGGAAGCAAACAACGTGTTGCACCAATTTCACTGATAATATTTTTTACAGAAAAATGCTGACTTGTTTTTTGAGATTTCCATGGGCAGACTCCACCGGAATATGGATCAAACTCTTCCCATTGCTTGTTTTAGAGGAGGGGTGGGTTGATTTCACTGCAGTCATCCTGCAGTGAAAATCATCCTTCTCTTACGTTCCCTTTGGTTGTGTTGCTCTCTGTCATAAGAATAAATAAATAAATAAATAAAAACCCCAGCAGCATAGGAATTAATGCAGCATAAATTCTCTTTGTGTTTACTTGGCAAACTGGGTAGCATGCTTAATTTTTGAAACAGTTTATCAGAATTGCACTAAGTGCATTTCAAGAAATACATGCTGACAGTTATTTCTTCCAACTTTCCCATTAACCGTTTCACAGTGGTGAATGCATCTTCCAGAAGAGCAGTCAAAATTGAATAACGTGAAAATCTGTGTGCATTTCAGTTCTGCACACAATGAAGTCCATTGAGGCTTTGGCAGTGACATCAAGGGATCCAGAGGTTAATGTACTATCTGTGCTGTGGGAGCAAGTACTGTGAGAGTGAGACAAGAGGGTGAGCTGTATGTGTCTTTATCAGCTATTATTAACAATATGAAGTAACTTACAACAGGTTAAAATTGAACATAATCGCTGTGCCTATTCTTATGTACCTGTTCATTTTATATCAAAAATCTTCCAAAAGGTCCTTGTAGAAAGGAAAAATTAAAATCTCTAAGTCATTGACTCTGTAGAAAATCTGTGTCTTGGGAGCTGTAGCAGAAGCTTACCAATGTGGTCAGTGGGGTAGTTGGTGAGCTGATCTTTAGAGCTCCTTGAATACTCGAGAGAGGAAAGTAAATTAAAAAAACTTACACTAGTCCTTATCTTAGGTACAATTTCATGTTAAAAAGGAGATACTCGGTAAACTTCCCAGCCTTTCATATTCATGCTGCAAGTACCTTTTCATAAAGCGATGACATGAAATACCGCTGATGGCTATCATTGACACATCAGTGCAGTGTCATGGAGACTTCTGAATTATTGTGGGCAGGGCAAGAAGCAGTTGATAGTTTTGAGATTTTGTTAATTCTGTTCTATAGGCAAATGAACCCCAGACCGCAGGAAGATTGGTTTTAATATAAAATATACAGATACAAATTAACAGACAATTATGCTTGACCCTCTGTTTTATGTTATTATTTTATATTGTTAAGGGTGTACAGTTAAAGGTTTAACAACAGATATAATATACAAAGTGGATGCTTTTCTTTTGTTTCTTATCAGTAACATAGCTAATTTGTGATGTTCTGACTTTCTTGATGTTATTGGTAAAGCTTTAGTGGCATTCAGCGTGTGCAAAATTGATATTCTGATCGATTTTGTTTCCTGTTTGCTTGGCTATCCCCAGTAGCAATTATAAGTTCAGACTACTTCAAAAAACAGCCTTTCTTCCTAAGCTCTTGCGGGAATAATTTAAAATAAAACAAAACCTTCCCAATGCTGCTTTTTATTTTTAAATCCCTTAAAAATGTATTTTATTTTTTATTCATTTGGATTTTGCTGTACGAAAAGAATAATGCTATCAGTATAAAAATAATGACGGTCTTGTGTGTGTATGCGTGTTTGTTTTTTTAAATTATTTGAAATGTCAATAACAAGTCTTGTGGCTTTTATTTGTATTACTTGATTGTAATTCTCCAGTCGCCAGGTTTCACCTCAAAGAGATTTTTTTTCTTAAAATAGTTTGGTTAATTAAGTTTTAATAAAAATAAATAAATGTGTAAATTTTTCCAACTATTAATCAGAGTTTGAAGCATGAAAGCACGCTTAAAATGCAAGTTTGCCATCCTTGGTGCATGTTGCCTAAACATTTTTCCAGTAGTTTACAAAGTCTGTTTGCAGGTGATTTTCTGGCATATCGTGGCACATCTTTCAAAACTTATGTTACAGAAAAAGTTCTTCCAAACGTTGTGGCAACTCTATAAAAGCTGCAGCGTGCTGAGGGGAGGTTTGTCTCTCCGAGCTGTGAAGGTGTGAGAGGAGCAGTGCCTCACAGGAAACAGGCCTTGCCTGCAAGGCCTAAAGAAGGAGCAAGGTGACAACTGCGCACTGCTCGACTCTGGTATCTTATCTCTCAGATGCTAGAGCAGGTTATTTGCACTGACTGAACTGCTTCAACAGCCTCCTAGGCTACAGAGTTGCTACATCAGATTATTCACCCAGTTATACCATAACTGTCACAGTTTCTTTGCTGTCAGCCACTGTTGAAGCAGGGGGTTGTCAGATCAGCCTACTTGCTCGCCTTGCAAGAGTGAGGCCATTATCTCTAACACTGCAGACAGTGGTCACCAAGGAGAAGGTACATGTTGAAGAAGGCATCTTGAACATCAGCCTAATCCTGGAATAGTTTTGCTTTCCCAGATCTTTAGAGTGAAACCAAAGGTTTGACAGTGCTAAATAGAGTAGAATAAATTTAGAGTTTTCCGTTTCCTTTGATTGTGGTAACTGTTTTTCTCACATTATGGCTAGCGCTGTTGACTATGGTGTTTCTGTCTGCTACTCCCAGGCTCCCATGGCACTGCTTTCCTCTCTGCAGCAGCGATGACTTTGCTTTTAGCAGGATTTCCCGAGCAGAGCAGAGCTGCAGATGGGTGAAGACCTGGTCTTATAACTCGTCTTCCATTGAAGTAGCAAGCTGAATTTTGCTTGGAGACTGTTTGGTTTGATACCTTTTAGGTTTGTAGGAAAATGTGAAAGATAGAATGACTATGGATGGTGTAGCTATGGTTAACTTCCTACTTGATAAATATGTTTCTTTGGCATTAAAATCAACATTTATATTCAGATTATTTCTTATTGCAAGTTAGAGAGAATGAGGAAGCCATTGCAGGAATATAATGAAAGAGTCATGTGGGGCCTGGAGGTAAGCTCAGGACAGTAGCAGTAGCACACTGAGGGCACTGAGCAGATTGCCCAGATCTCATGTGAGCTGCTTAAGAAACGAGAAGTCGGACAATCAAGGCAAACCACAATACCATGGGTAGGTGGCAGATTGAAAGGTACCTCTAGGAAATGCAATTTCGAATGTTCGCATTGGGCTCAAAAGCCTTTAAGATGTATTAAGCCAAAACTGTGTTCAAGTCAAGAGCTTGCTTCATTTGCAGTTCAGTAATTTCAAAGGGGAAAAAAAACCCATAACTTTCAGGAAGTAGTTTTAGAGAATGGGAGCAAAAACATCAAAGGTAGCTTTCTAAAACTTTCTTATGTATTGAAGGGGGAAAAGCAGATAGGTTAGAGGCATATGGTGCATCTTGAATAACTATTTTATTTCTGTCTCTACAACTAGAGAAAAGAAATAAGAGTCTACCTAATGCTAAAGTCTGTGAAAGCTCTTTTAGATAAAAAGAAACAAAAAAATTCTCCCAAGAGTGTTAGTATGTTGCTATGTGAACAATTATAATGCAGTAGCAGAAATTGTTTACTGAGTGCCTACTCTTCTAAGAAGGATTTTCTGTAGGCGGTATCAAAAGAGAAGTGTTTTGATGCCAGTTAAATGAAAGATCTGTCCGTGTTGTGAGATTTCTTCAGTAATGTTTACTCTGAAAAACCGTGGCAAGCCTATTTACCAAGACCAGACCAGACTTTAAAAATGCTGAGGGTTAAGAAGACATTAAAGTACAATTTCATTATTATTGAATATTGATCTATGGGTAATATATGTGTGAGAAGGACAAATTTATTCAGAAAGAGAAGCACAAACCCATCTCTTTTTAGGTGTCTACCAAAAGTATACTTATGCTTTCTTTATTCAAATGGCTGAATCTAATGGTGTTGGTGAAAATACATTAATAGAGGTTTTCCTATATGCGGTTAGAGTTCTTCCTGAGGTTCTTATGAGCTGACTGGGATCATTTGTTGCTTATTTGTGTTGCTAGCCTGTGCTTAAACCTGCGTCTCCATCACTGTTGTCACACACTTAGGTAAATAAAGCTTGTCCATGCTGCTGTCACACCCCCAATTACAAGATTTCCTAGAGCGCTTTGGTAGTTGAGCAAGAAATCTGGAGAGAGGACCAGGATAAACAACCCATTCATTAAAGATGTGCCATGAAATTTTTAATAAGGACAGATATGACTCTATTATGTTTTGTGATAATGCGGAGGTTGGCACCCTCAGAAAGAGAACATCTTTAACAATGTGAGGCATTCATTCCCAAGGGATTGGTATTGTAATATCCAGGTATTCTCTGAAAACAGGAAAGCAAAGAAATCCTTTGTCTAAACATCTTGCTTTGCCAATCTTGGCAATATTATTTATTAGGTTTTCCTTGATATTTTAGTGTGAAATAATATCCCTAGCTACACCACAAAGATGCTGTCATTGTCTTATTGATGCCACTACATTAGTAAACTTCTTAAAAATTGATTTTTTTTTCAAATTTCCCTAATAATTAAATAAATGTAATTTATTAAAGTAGTCAAATTTGATATAAGTATTATGATTTAGTTTGCTTTCTTCAAGGAAATTTCTAATAATTAATATAAATCTTAACTGCAATTTTAAAGGTTTTTCTCTATTCCTTCCTTCCCTACATTGTTATCCTGTTACTTTTTATTTTTTTTGTCAGAACTCTGGAAGGAAATTCCTGAGCTTTTGATTTTTCCCATGTAAGTGCTGAACTACATTTGACATGTCGACTCATAACGTTGTCATATTGTCTGATTGTAGTTTTAAGCCTGTGCGTCTGTGGGATTTCCTAAGGAACCAGGGATCATAAGCAGTGTTTGTAGATATACTCTGTGGAATTAAGTTTCACTGATAAGTGGAATGTAAACAATAAATTAAGAAGTGTTTATAGTTAATTATTAATCATTATCATTTTTGGCATGATCAGAAGGAAAAGAACAAGGCAAAACTCTTCATAAAAGTAAAATCACAATATATGTGATGTTTTGATAAATTTGATTTATTTTACTTTTGAAAATGACCTGTAATTGAAATTGCTAAGGATAATTTTTCCTTAATCAAGTTTGCTCTACTTAAAACAAGGAT
Source organism: Anseranas semipalmata (assembly GCA_013399115.1). Lineage (NCBI taxonomy): Eukaryota > Metazoa > Chordata > Aves > Anseriformes > Anseranatidae > Anseranas > Anseranas semipalmata. The sequence goes on from VXAA01003176.1 coordinate 1,124,034, forward strand.
GGATGCATTGTTCTTGAGTAGTAAAGTCAACACAACAGTGGAAGAATGAGCTGGTTTTTGTACAAACATTCATGCACTGTAATTGGAAGTAGAAATTGGTTGCAGGATTTTTTTTCAGGGGAAAGAATATATACATATTGGGAGACAATAAAAAGGGCTTTTTTAAATATCTGAACAGAAAAAGGAAGACCAGAGAAAACATAGGTCCACTACTTGATGAGGATGGTCACCTCACAAACAAGGACATAAGCAAAGCAGAGATGTTTAATGCCTTCTTTGCCTCTGTCTTCAACACCGATGATGGGCTTCAGGACCCCGGGTGCCATGAGCTGGAGGACCGTGATGATGGGAATGATAAACTCCCAGCCAACCCCAAACGCGTGCGGGATTTGCTGCTCCACCTGGATCCACATAAGTCCATGGGGCCTGATGGGATTCATCCCAGGGTGCTCAGAATGCTGGCTGACGTCAACGCGGGACCTCTCTCAATTATTTTTCAATGGTCTTGGGAATCAGGAGAGGTCCCAGTGGACTGGAAGCTGGCAAATGTTGTGCCAATTTTCAAGAAGGGCAAGAAAGAAGACCCTGG
>VXAA01003176.1:1125413-1224235 GCA_013399115.1 Anseranas semipalmata
AGGAGCGGCTGAGGCCACTTGGTTTGTTCAGCCTGGAAAAGAGGAGGCTGAGGGGAGGCCTCATGGCGGCCTGCAGCTTCCTCATGAGGGGGAGCAGAGGGGCAGGCGCTGATCTCTGCTCTCTGGTGACAGCGACAGGACCCGAGGGAATGGAGTCAAGCTGTGACAGGGGAGGTTCAGGCTGGATAGCAGGAAAAGGTTCTTCACTGAGAGGGTGGTTGCGCACCAGAACAGACTCCCCAGGGATGTAGTCACGGCACCAAGCCTGTCGGAGTTTAAGAAGCGTTTGGACTGTGCTCTCAGACATATGGTCTGAATTCTGATTTTTGGGTGGTCCTGTGTGGAGCCAGGAGTTGGACTCGATGATCCTTGTGGGTCCCTTCCAACTCAGGATATTCTGTGATTATGAATGTTATGTAAAATGTAAGGTTAAATATGGTTTGTGAGGAGCACTGCTTAATTTTAAAGCACTAAGTCTGTAGAGCTAGCAGCTAGAATAATTCCATCATTTGACATATAAATCTGGGACAAAGCAACACACAAATGCATGTGATGTTCTGTTGGTTCCTAGCACTAAAATGAAAAAGAATTGATTATGATCTTCTGGAAGCCTAAGCACTACTTATACTTTACAACTTGCCAAGGCCATAAAGAGAATAGATGAAAATAGGTTAATTTGGCAGTGACTTAGGAGACTTAGCTGCTGCTGTCTTGGGTGTCCAATGGGTCTTCATTGAATAGACGCTAATTACTGTGCCAAATGATGTATTTTTTGGGATGGATAGACAGAAACCAAAGGCTAAGGATTAGGATTAACCAGTGTTTAGTTCACACATGGAAACTACTTTCAATGTGGAATACCTAATCAGAGAGAAAGTAATAAACTGTGTACATTTGGTAGTTAGTAGATGGCTTATGAGAAAAAGGTGAAAACATGAACTAAGACAATAATCATATACGGAAATGACAGGAAAAACATTTAGTAATATCCAATGAATTTGATTTCCTTGTCAGAAAATATATAGTAGGTTATATCTAGAAGATAGGAAATTAAATTAGGGAAACAAATATGAAGAAGTGGAAAGTGTTCCCTCCCCGTTTGTTCTTTGGCCAGTTGCTATCACTCTTGTTAGTCTGTTCTGTGATAAGCCAGTTAAGTTTTTTTTTTTCCTGATTACCAGTGTAACAATTCTTTGCAATTTTAGATCATGTGAAAAGAGCGGACTGCTTTGGATGTCACAAGGGTGATGGAAGGCTGGTGACACAGTCGCTGGGCTTTAAGGAGGTTGTGGAAACATTAACCCTGTGGTCCAGTGCTCTGCGCTGCTGAATCTGAGCACGGTGCTCTGGACAGGTCCGTGTCCTGTCTCCAGGATGTGCAGCACTGGGTCACCACTCATGCACGGGCTGTGCGTGCAGGTCGCCAGACACCTGGCACCTCCATCTCTCTTGCTCCAGAGGAGAGCACTCTTTGAGCACAGGCTTCCAGGTGTGAGGATGGAGCAGAAAGAAGGGATTTGCACCTTCTGTGGGTTGTCCTCATGCTTTTTGTGTCCCAAGCAGTGCAACTTCTCTCTCCCTCCCCCTTTACTTCAGAGTACCCTGAATTTCTTCAAAGTAATCCTATGCTGTTCTGGAAAACATCATCTTGAACTGTGGAATAGCCTTCTGGATAAATGACTGCATTTCAAAGTGCTGCTTTCCAGCTGCTGTGATTCTCTGAGACTACTCCCTTTGTTCACTGACGAGCCTTGCAGCAGAATTGAACTCAAGCCTTTCAGAGGCTGACATGGTATGTTATTTCTTATTTCATCCTATTGTCTGCCTGTGGTAGCTTATCCTGTTCTTGTTTTCTTCTCTATAATTGTCTTTATTAATCCACCTTTTATGGCAGCTTAGCTTGACTCTGCCTGAAGTCCACAATAACTTCTGAAGTATTTTGACTTAGTGGAAAAAGTCCAGAGTGATTATCTTCTTCATTGTATTTTAACCTCAGGAAATCCTGGCCTCCCCTTCACCAAACTGAAGGACATGTAAATGCTACAGGAGCACACCAGCATTTGTATTTCCATAGTGATTTCCAGAGGAAAATCTTAGCATTTAATCTTATTAAATGTTTTATTCGTTTTCATTTTTTTTTTCAAGGGTGTTCTTTGCTTGTTCTCCACGTTAGTAGTTTGAACATGCATCTCTTTCTCTTTCATTTCTGACATTCTGTAAAAGATAGGATAAATTCAAAAAACAGAAGTGTTTCTTAAGGAAGATGAGTGCTTGGAAGCTCTTGGAAGAAACATCCTATGTCTTAACGAAAGAGTATGTATGTATGAAATGGTTAATGAAGATAATTATAATCCCATAGACTTAAAATTTTTTAAAGAAGAAAAAGCATATCTTTCTATATCCACTTCAAGCCCATGATCTGAAATGAAGTTTGTGTGCAATGCAATGTAAAAAATAGGATTTATAGCTACTGTGTGAACCTCAGTAGGATGTTTTTGGCATGCTGAACTGTCCAATAGTTGCTTCATTGTTTTGTGGATGGTTTCTGTAATGTATTGATCCAATGGAGAGATTTGTGGGCAAATTAGGCAAAATGCATTAAGCATGGTGATAACAAGTCCTAGATTCTCTTGCTACTGTCTAAAGCTTTGCTTTACTGGTAGATAACCATATGTACTACAGGGCATATACAGAAAAAAAAATTCTCTCTGCTGTACATCAGTGTTCATTACTGTAAAAATGCAAGGCATAATACAGTTCTTCTTGAAGGCAATTCTTGAAGTGCTGCACCGTGTGATGGAGGACAGAGTATATCCTCAAATCCATACCTAGACTCCTCCGCACATCAGTGGGACCAAGTTCTCAGGATCCTTAAATGTTGTCTCCTAGTATGACAGTGTAGCAACTGCATCGAACGGGCCCTGTTAAGAAGATGTGGAGTTTACCTTGGTCCACTACCAAGTATTCTGCTTCCAGGATAATTTTGTAGATGATTCTGATCTTTGTGAAACTGCCTACATCACAGTTTGTATAAGAAAATATAGTATCATTAGTTTGTGCCAGCAGAATGTGGCAGGCTCAGTGTTCAGCATCCACAGGCATAGAATATTGATGCCAAAGTAAAACCTAGATTTCCTATATTTGACAGAACAAATACATCTAACGTAGAAAATGTGCTCTGAGGGGAATATGTCTTGCCTGTTCAGTGCTCTGAAATTTACAGTGTCACTGAAGATGCACTGTTTTCAGAGTGAATTATTTATGGAAGACACATCTGTGTTACACGGTTGCTCATTAGACCAGCAGTGTGCTCGTTCTGTGGTTTGCTGCTACCCAAACTCAGCTGTGACCATCATCTTTGTGTGTTATTCATTTATAGCTGATACCTAGATGCAGTCAGATCTCCGAGTACTTAGAGCAATCCCATGCTGCAAAACTGAGAGTGAAAACACCAAACCGTAAAAAAAAACCCTGGCAAGGCATATCAAACTTGCAAAGAGCAAAATCCTCTTTATGGTATTATACAGCTAGCACAACATGTAATGACAGAAAAAAAAAAGAGAAATATTACTTTTAGATCTTATCCACACGGTTATAGATATGTGCTTATGCATTTCAATTGTGGAGAATTTTTGCACTTTTCTTTCCAATATCTGGTCCTTCCTTTTATTAAAAACTGGGTACTAAAGTTAAAAAAAAAAAAATCAACTATTCCAAACAAGTATGGCGATTTCTGTGCAAGCTCTTCTCTAAGTTTAGTTCAGGCTACTTTTCTGCTCACTGTTAGAAGCAGGTTTAAGTGCACATGTTTTATCACATCTCAGATGTGCTACGACATTTCCATTTTCTGTAGTGTTAACATTTTTCCTGAATTAATGTTTCTAGCCCTTCAAAAAGGCAGAACTGCTTTTTGAGTTTGCTGACTCAAATGATAACCAAAACAGACTCTAATTTCCATATTAAGAAAAGTGTGGCTCTTACCTCTCATACAATATTCGAATATCAGCATTTGCTCTCTGCTTTCTGTGTTGTTCCACTTTAGTTGTGGCCATTCCTGGCTCAGACTGCTTCATCCTGAAACCTTGATTCAGATCTGGAGTTCAGCTGTGAAAGGCAGCACAGGCACCTCTCCCATGCTCTTATGGCCCCCTTTATTCCCCAAGATGGGGTGATCGTATTGAACCACAAGATGTTGTACAGAGCATGAACGAAAGAAGAAGTGAAAGAAAATGGCAATGAGAAAACATCAACTGACATGAGTATCTGGTACCTCAGTGCAAGGAATTGCTTATAGTGGTCAAAAAGATAAAGAGAAATGTCCTGGAAGGCTCATCAGACCAGGGGATAGTCTACAAAGGGTGTCAGGAAAGCTCAAAGTTTGTTATTTAAAAATAAATGAATAAGCATTGAAGGATACTTTAGAGCAGCATTGTCTGGCAGAAGAAATATATATACGATATCCACGTAGACTTTGACTGCTTCTCTGTCTTCTTCACTTTCCTGGTTAAAAAATCCTAGCTGTCTTTCACTCTTGTATGTTGAGATTTAGATGGCTCATGGGATTTAAATAAAAATACATGTGAAGAGCATAAGGAAAACACAGTGTCTTCTCTAGTTTGGTCTGATTTACCTGGAAAAGTGTTATATTTGCCAGGTGTGACATTGCTTTCACAAACCTTGTGTTTTCCTTTGTAGGTGGATTTGTGTGGGTGTAATCACAATTCAGCAATCCTAAAATAAAGCTGTAAGATAGCATATTTCCTTCCTTCCTTTAAAAAGAAGCACAGAGCTGTAAAGCCCAATGTCAGCAAATAGCGGCTGAACATCACATGTTGTTCTGCTTTCTCCAGTGCACATTGATGCGATATCAAAATGACATCTCTTAGGGTATTTCTGCAGTGAAAATCCATGAAGAAAGAGCTCGGCAGCACAGCTGCCCAAGCTTTCAAAGATGTTATAACACTTTTAAATGTTGTTAGTAGAAACATTAACAGGATATGCAGGAACAATTGCAGTGTGAGAAGTGAGTGCTGTGTGTTTCTTCCTCTGCCAGTATTCACCTACTTTTATACTAATTATGCAACTAACTGATTTTCATTTTGGATGGTCTTACTTATACAAATCTCTGCTTCTTCATTTTTTTCATTAGATGGTGAAATGAACTGTTCCTTAAGAAAAATATGTATGAATACATATTAAGTTGCCTATCTGAACAAATGTTGCTCATTTTGCCTATGTTTGGAGGTTTCTTTGAGTCCAAAGGCTTGGAACCCTTTTTGAGATCTCTTCCCTCATATTTACTTTTGTCATAGCAGTTACTGAAGGCAAGGGAGGAAAAGGGGTTAATGAGATCTGTGATGAGATCATGAGTGCCTGTGCTCACCATATGCTTCTATTGTCTTTCCTTACTTTACATGGATAGCAAATGCTCTGAGAGCAGGTACAGTCGTTGTTTTGTTTGCTCAGTGATGGCTCAGTGCCGTCAGTCCTGCTATAGGGGCTGTTAAGGATGCGTGGTAACGGTATTAATGCTTGTATGGAAAGTATTGTGCTGCTGGAGTGGCAGCTTTGAGTAGCATGTAATTAAGATTGCTGTGTGGCTTTCTCCATTGTGACTATCCCTTGTAATCATGCTTGTGTACACACAGAGAAAGACGGCTGTTGGCTCAGACAGCTGTTCAAAAAAAAAAAAAAAAGCCTGTTATTTAGTGATCAATAAAATAGGCTATATAGATATTTTCACATTTGTATAGACCAGTGATGGCCAAGTAACCTGAAATAGCAGACATTTTCTTCTGGGGAAGAGCATTGTAGCCAGACTATTTTTGCCAGTTTGGAAAGAGCTGTAAACCAAAGCACGAGCTGCTCGTAACAGGCGTGTGTAACACAGTTCAGAAAGCCTGGTAAATTCTGGTTTCCTACATTATACCATGTTATGTTTTAGCTTGTAGTAAGTTACGCAGTCTTGACAGAACAACATCTTGATGGAGGTCTGGGGTCAGTTCTTAGTCAGGAAGCTCATACTGTTCGTGATGTTATCTCTGGATTTTTAGTTTTTTATTTTTTATTTTTTTCTTGCCATGAAACACTTAAGTTTGCCCTCATATCCTGCTTCCTTTGACACTTTAAGTCGATTTTTTTGGTTCCAACAGGGCCTTCTGAATAGTGTGCAATGTGATAACAGCATTGTTCCCAATGTGAAATATTTTATGAGCAAATCTGGGTTTGAGCTAGCTGCTTCCACGGGGTTACACGAGTAGACTAACATGTCCAGTGGGGCGAATGAAGATGACTCTGAGAGCCTAGCACATGTGTTCCTGGTACAGCCACATCACTAAGGCCTGCTTTGTCTTCCCTACATAAAAACACTCTACTAATAAAAAAGTGTTGTTCTCTACCATTGGAGAGTTTGAAATAGTTGTTTTAGCATAGCAATAATATAATATAAATGTAATTTTACTTTCTGTCTCTCTTTTTAAGTAAAAGAAGAGAAGGCCGCTATCAGGTCTCCCAGGAGCCTTCTCTTCTCCAGGCTGAACAACCCCAACTACCTCAGCCTGTCTTCATAGGAGAAGTGCTCCAACCCTCTGATCATCCTCATGGCCATCCTCTGGACTTGCTGCAATAGGTCCAAGTCCTTCTTGTGCTGGAGGTCCCAGAGCTGAACGCAGTACTCCAGATGGGGCCTCACGAGAGCAGAGTAGAGAGCACAATCACCTCCCTCAACCTGCTGGCCATGCTTCTTTTGATGCAGCCCAGGATATGGTTGGCTTTCTGGGCTGCAAGCGCACCTTGCTGGCTCATGTTGAGCTTCTCATCAACCAACACCCCCAGGTCCTTCTCCTCAGGGCTGCTCTCAATCCTTCTGCTTCTCCACCCAGCCTGTGTTTGTGCTTGGGATTGCCCTGACCCAGATGCATGACCTTGCACTTGGCCTTGTTGAACTTCATGAGGTTCATATGGGCCCACCTCTCAAGCCTGTCGAGGTCCCTCTAGATGGCATCCCTTCCCTCCAGCGTGTCAACCACACCACACAGCTTGGTGTCATCAGCAAACTTGCTGCAGGTGCACTCAATCCCACTGTCCATGCTGCTGACAAAGATGTTAAACAGCGCTGATCCCAGTACCGACCCCTGAGGAATGCCACTTGTCACTGGTCTCCACCTGGACATCGAGCTGTTGGCCACAGCTGTTTGAGTGCGACCATCCACCCAATTCCTTACCCACTGAGAGGTCCATCTGTCAAACTCATGTCTCTCCAATTTAGAGACAAGGATGTCGTGCGGGACAGTGTCAAATGCTTTGCACAAGTCCAGGTAGATGACGTCAGCTGCTTTTCCCTAATCTGCCAACACTGTAACCTTGTTGTGGAAGGCCACTAAATTTGTTAGGCGTGATTTGCCCTTAGTGAAGCCATGATGGCTGTTACCAATCACCTCTTTGTTTTCCATGTGCCTCAGCCTTCCCAATGTTGCTTTTGCGTGAGACTGTAAGGCCTCATCTGGGAAACTCCTAGGCATGTGCCGGACTTGAATCTCCAGGCTGACCCCTCTGAAGTTGCTGTGTTGAAGTTAAGCATATGTTCAATGTGCTTTACTGCTTCAAGTCCTACATAAAGGGAAAAGACAATAAAACTGAACTCTCAATGTATTTTCAATGTTAGTTTTTGCTACTAGCGAAGTTCAAGAAGAGAATGTCTTTACTGTATATGTATATGGCTTCTATATAACCATATAGAAGCCTTTATGCTTATAAAAAGAGCCATGTCAGGTCAAATATCGCTGGGATATTTTGGGGAGAAGAAGAAAATCAAAAAGTGTTCTTCTTATCTGCTGGGTTAGTAGCATGTCTTAGGGAGTCTTTTGTGTTGGCTGCTCTTTCCCAAATTTATTGATTTTCATTAAGTGTAATCTTTAATGGACAATGTGGTAATTTTCAGTCCATCTGCTTTCATATTTCTGTGTTCCTATAATCTGAACACTTTGTTTTGTAGAATATTTTACATTTTGTAACTATTTTTTCTTTATTGCCTAGCAGACAGCTGGAAAAAATATTCTGAAACATGCTTTTGGCAGTTGTCACACTGTGATCGTAAAAGTTAAACCCGGGATGAAAGAGAAAGTTAAGTAAAAATGCATATAAAAAAGAAATAGAAAATATGGCAAAGACTGGATAGCTCATATTTTATACAACAATCCAAACAGCTTTAAGGTTGTCTTTTAAAGCAAAAAGTAAATAAATAAATCATATGATAAAAAAGGCTTTTCTTTCACATTGTTTGATTAAATAGGATTTAACCACTGAATCAAAAGGGTATTTATAAAGATAGGGAATACAGGGTTGCTCCCTAAAGGGTTCAGTTTCTTTCTGCTTTGGAGTCATGTGGTTTTGATTTTGTTTGTGAACAGTGCCAAATCTGTCTTTTCATATGATTTTGAATATCTGCAAATGCAATTTCTTTAGTTAAAATTAGAAGTGTACTTTAGATCTAAGATGTTAGTGAACAGAAACATGAAAAATATTTTCATGACCTGGGGATGACCTCCCTGGTTCTTGAGTTTGTCAGTGAAGGATGTTTGTGTGTGTGTCTGGGCATACACGTCTCCTCCACACACAGACTAATATGGAGTCAGTATACAGAGTCAGAAAAGGATTTTCCATACACACTATCCAATACAGTTCCCCCTTTGTTTGACAAACTGCTGTCCTCGTCTTAAGAGATGGTCAAGTGCATAGTGGATCAGGTACCACATCTTCCTCCCATTTGGTTGGAGTAATTATTTCCCAGGCTTCCTTTTCCATTCGTTAGGAAGTGTGATTTTCTTGAAAGCCTCCCTCACAGATGTGTCACAGAACCATAGAACAGCTGAGGTTGGAAGGGACCTCTGGAGATCGTCTCCTCCAACCACTTGCTCAAAGCAGTTACCTAGAGCCAGTTGCTCAGGGCTGTGTCCAGTCAAATGTTGATGATCTCTAAGGACAGAGACTCCGCAACCTCTGTGGGCAACCTGGTTCAGTACTTGACCACCCAAAAATAAAAAGTATTTTTTTCTTCTTTTTAAATGGAATTTCCTGTGCTCCAGTTTGTGCTTACTATCTCCCGTCCTGTTGCTGGACACTACTGAGAAGCATCTGGCTCTGTTTAAAAAAAAAAAAAAAAAAGTAAAAAAAAAAAAAGTGAGGGAGTAAAAAAGACAACTATTTACAGGTATTTTTGCACAGGGATAAAATCCCCTCTGAGCCTTCTCTAGGCTCAGCAGTCCCAACTCTCTCAGCCTCTCCTCGTGTATGAGGTGCTCCAATCCTTTAATCATCCTCCTGGCCCTTCACTGGGCTCTCCAGTATGCCCATGCTTCTCTTGCAGTGGGGAGCCCAGGACCAGACCCCGCACCCCAGATGTGTCTCTCCAGTGAAGGTGAGGTGTCCCTGTGTGGTTTACATGTATTTGTGTTTCTGGGTCTTTATGGATTTGATGCCAATCTTACTCAGCCTTTACTTTCTCACTTCCAGGCAGGAATTTTGTAGCATTCTCCTATGCTACTCGTGCAGAAATTGTTTGGGCAGCAAATTGTTACATTCCTGTTTGGTTTACAGGGATTATTTAGCCATCTGACAGTCTATTTGATTGGAGCATGTGAGAGAAGGTGCAGTTTAAAATTAGTAAATAATTCTCTTTTTTCTTCTAGACATTTTCTGTCTGCTGTTTTTCCACTTGGGTTTCTGTGCAATATTTATTCTCTTTGCTCTTTGTATGGAGGGGCAATGTTCCTTCCAGAAGAGTGGAAAAAAAGACTGATGTTTAGAAGAGATGGCTCAAAGTCTTAGGATTCACACTGCATCTCTTCCACACATTCAGAGTGTCTGACTGTTGTTTCACATTTTCTGTTTGCCTCTTAGAGCTGTTACTAAATCATAATAATAGAACACAAATCAATTTTCCTTTAAAATGGCATTTCAATGAAAGCTTCACTTTTTATTGAAATTACAGTGAAGGTGGGTTCTTTCCATGGGAATTTTTTCATCTGCTCAGAAAAAAAAAACAAATGCCTGAAGCCTCAAAATGAAAATATAACTGTAGAGCTTGTCAGGAGATGTCTTTTGGCTGTGTTATGTTCTCCTCTGTGGGATGGCTAGTTAGCTTGCAGGTAGGGTAAACCCTAAGTAGGTTCTTTTTGTATCAAATTGCACAAAGCTCTGTTGAGGTATGTAGAGCCCGTTATATGTATTGCTCAGCTGCCAGTTCACTTTCTATGCTTACAGGCGCTGCTCAAGGACAGGATGGTGATTTCTGATGTGCTTCACTGTAGGCCACATAGACAACGGATACCCATCTCTCCTTTCTCTTAACACAGATCTTTGTATTACGTATTACTCTCTGGAGGTCAAACCTAGTAGAAGCTCTGAGGACAGCTGAAGAAGATTTTACCAAGCTTTTATGTTTGTTCCCTATATGAGGAAAAAATCTGTCCCTTTTTAGGACACTAGGATGTATGTCCTTGAGCAGATCTAAAAGCTGTTACAGAATTTTTGTTAAGCATTTGTTTCTCTGTTAGGAAGGCTGTTCTGTGTCTCACAGCAATATGGCTGTGTTGTGGCTTGCAGTGCTGAGGTCAGTGTTTATGTCTTTTTTGTCTGGAGCTCCTTCGTCTAAATGCAGAACATCTCTTGAAAGCCTTCTGGATCCAATTCCTTCTGCTGTTGAGACAAAGGATTTGTCTGGTTCGGTCATCTGCATCATTATTCTTGAGTCAACAAGCTGTTGGTATATGATTCACTTCTTCCTCTTATGCACCAAGCTTGATTGTATTAGCCTTTGCACCAATGTAACTTCCTCTGCTTGTACTGTCATCAGGAAACATCAACCTTTTTTTTCCTGTTTCTTTTCATTTTTTAGTGCTTAAGATGATGCAGGGGGGATTTTCTAAAGGGTATCTATATTTCAAACACATGTGAGTGTGAAGAGAAAGACCTTTTCCAAGCATCCAGGTCTGCGTTTCTAACTAAGCTGGCTATGAACAAATCATTAAGGTGCAATACCAATTTCAAGTAAAATTTTACATACCACTGAAAAATTCTGAAGGCAAGTGTCGCAATGCTTGGAGATATAGTGTTGGGCTATCAATCTTGATCAGTCTCCAGCCACTTAATCTTTTTTTTGTTCTGCTTCATACTGACCTAACTGTTGCTCTCTCAAGAACAAATACAATCAAGATTTACTGCTGGTTATCACATAGCATTCATACCTTAAATGCAGAAACTTGAGAGAATAGTAGTTGCTAAAATCAGGCTGGAGTTGAAGTGCAGCAATAGAACAGATGCAGTGAGCCACTTTTTAATCAGCGATTCACACACTTTGTAAACCTATAGTGCAGCTGCAGTTTTTCTGGAAAAAACAAACAAACAAAAACAACCAACCCTACCCTCTAAAATGCTGGAATTCTATTTTTTTAAAAATTCTTTACCTTTAAACCAAAAGCATGATGCTAAAATAATATTAGGACTAAAAGAACCTGCCTCGGTACTTCTTGGTTTCTGAGGTTACTGGCGTAAATCAGGTCACTTATGTTCTGACGTAAATGGTGTCCTCTGTTAGTCATCACAAGTCAACCTTTCATATTTTTTTCCACAAAGAAGCAAGGTAACAGCATAATTAGCTTTTGCAGTTTGCCTATTTCTTACTGTAATTTATTTTAAAAGGGCACTTTATAACTCTTTCTGTAAACTCCATGGCCAATAATCACAAAAGCAAACATCAATAAATATTAGGGCTCATCTAAGCATGGGAAGCTAAATAAATAAGCCAATGCAAAAGACACTCTTATTCTGTAACACGTTGTCTACAGGAGGGACTTGTGACAGATGTATATTTATGGGGAGATTTTATCCCTCTCCATCTGTTAGCGGTGGCCAATGCACTTCAGCATCATCTATCTGAATCACAATTCTGCAACCCACAGTTTTTTTCACACTGTTGCTTTCTGATAAAACAGTGGTGGAACAAAATGATGGGTGAATCACGTAAAAGGAAGGACTCTGCAGTATGTGTAGCCTCAGTGGAGTAATGAGTGCCATTGCGAAAACCTCCTGGAAATCAAGGGAGGAAGTCCAAGGCAAGAAGGGGGTTTGCTACTAGGTGTGCATAGATCCAAAGCACAGAAGATGTATTTCCCAAGGATCCAGAACATCCTCATGATGGGAATTGTAATCCTTTTCAGTCATAAGTAGCTCTTCCCTAAAGAGAGGAAGTGGTAGGTGAAGTTGATGAAGGTGAGAGTTTTGGTAGATGAATTCTGTGAACGTGCCTGCCTTGAGCACACTGATGGGGCCATGCGTGCAAGGCAGCGCAGCCCTGGAAGCTGCCCTAGCTTGCTTTCCCCCTGAAACACGCCATGCGGCGAGCGCTGGGGCATGAACAGCCTCTTCCTACGGAGGAGGAATCATGGTCTGACTTGACGCCCTCCTCCCTTTTCTGACTAGCTCTGGGCACTGCTGCAGAAGCAGTACCCAAGATTTCCAGCCTGGAAATAGCCTAGGAGCGAGCTCCTGCCTGTGCTTTTGGACTTCCTGCCACCGATTTGGCACAGAGAAGCTGCATGGCAACGTTGAAGTGGGCTGGTGTAGTGTAGCGGGGAAAAATCATTCCTGTCTTTCCCCTGACTTTCTGTTTGTTTGTTTCCAGTGGAAAGGGAGAGCTACCTTTGTTTCTTCACCTTTTTTGTCCAGCATTTCTGCCTACCTCTTTGACTTTAGAGCCTGAGATCTGGATATAAATGGGTTATTTCGAACTTTTGTTTCATCTCTTCACAAAATTAGGATGGGGAAAAGTAGAGCTCGAAGTTCCAAGTGTGTCTCCTGCTGGAACCAGCCATTTGAACTAGTTTAGCTTTGAAGTTTCCCACGTACTTATTGCTGCAAAAGCAGTGGGAAAGATAGACGAGCTCAATCCTTTTGAAGTGCTGTGATGGTTGGCAGGAACTTTTGTAGTGAAAAAGCCGATTCTGTAGTTTGCTGAAGAGAGGAAGCTTGTTAAGTGAGTTTGATGAGGAACCATCATAAGTACACATCTAAATTATATATCAGCTTTCTCTTCATCAAAAGATCTCTTTTGGTGATGAGTTGATGGATTAAAAAAGTGTCATTGCTGTATGTGCCAACCAAAACTGGAGGGTTACAGTGAAAGTCTTTGAAATGAAAATTTGCGCGGTCACACGTAGTTATAAATGGAGAAGTTCACCTTTCTATGGAGCACAGCAGAAAGCTGAATAGAATCTGTTGTGCCACACAGCCAGCGTCACAGGGGACACGAAGAGGTTTACTCGTGTCATCTCTGTACTGCCAGCATCCTTCAAAAGAGTCCCAGCGTACATTTTGGTTCGTGTTTTTTTTTTTTTTTCCCTAGGATTGAGAATAAAAACTGGGAGATGAAAAAACTGCACGTCCCATGCTCTGCCATTGACTAGTAGGGCTGGTTCAGGACAGTTCATTTCATGTTTGGTGTTCTTAGGAACATCATCTCTGGTGCTGAGCTAACCATACCTGCCACTGTAACCAAGTAATGAATTCTATAAGTGCAAAATCCTGTTCATTTTTCCTAGAGCATGAAAAATGCAATGCAATGGCAAAACCAGTCTGGTTAATCTGGCTGTATGTATAGATGGGTATTTGTTACTTTTAAAATTCTGATGTTTTTCTAATCTGCTTTGAACTTCAAAGAGTGCTTTTCAGCACATTTACACAAAATCAGGCCTTTGTGCATATTGCATTCCAGTGTTTCATATTAAGTTAAGGGTTTTGATTAAATAAGTAAATTTAGTATTGAAAGAATCGCCGTCAATTCTGTTACGCAGCACCACTGGTTCGCGCACAGTGCCAGAAGCGTAGTGGCAGAAAGCCTTATCCTACTGCCTGCCGCAGCGAGGGGGCTCTGCCACGGGAGCGCCCCGCTCAGCGCTACGCTGCACGACACCGTGACGTGAGGGCAGGGCGTTGTGGCAAGGGTGGCACTGGGATGTGCCAGGAAGGAGCCGGCGATGGGGACCGCGGGGACAGAGCAGATGCTTTGCCCGCTGCTCGTGGGAGGCTGCGCCACAGCCTGTGCCTGCAGGGGGGAGAGTGGGTGGTTAGAAACACGAAGCAAGCGTCGAGTCGTGCAGAGCCTTCATGGTGGAAATAACCATCTTCAGCATGAGGTAATCTGTCTGGAGAGTTTCATTTCCATACCGAAGATACAGAAGATCCCGTTTTGAAGCACAAGTGGCAGACTTTATACCCAACAGAATGGAGATTGCATCTTAATTTATAAATGCCAAAGCCAGCAGAACCGTAGCTGTTCCTCATGAGGTTTCACTCCTGTTTTAATGTGCTGTACAGGCTTTGTTGTTAACTTTGATTTTAAGCAATAGTGGTCAAATAGTTATGAAATTTTCCAGAAACAGCTTGAGACCAGTCTTGAATCATGGCTGTGAAAAAACACATGCATTTTTTTTAAAGCAGGAGCTTGTCAAAAGTTCCTTTAGTTTCTTTTCTTCTTGTTTTCTTCCCAGTGCATTTTGGAATAGTTAATGGCAAGAACATGAAAGATTAAATTTTTTAAAGGCTGTCAGCGTTGTCCCATTTCTGCTTTCATGTAAGCCAACTGTGAAACTTTCAGTAGTTTCTCCTTCAGCAGTGCTAGACCAATGCTACTACTTAGTATTAAATGTCACCCTAAAATTATATTAGGCCTGTAGAAGGATTAAGAAAGTAATACTGCCTTGCAGTTCTATCTTCCGATGCTGTCCATTTTCACACAAGTCACGGAGATCAACATTTCTATTGAGATGCTGTTAGAGCAGGTTGTAGACACCTAGTTTATAGAGTGATAGAAATCTAAATTTTCTAATTCTTTCACTCTTTCTTTTTTCACCTCCTCATTTATTTTCTTCTTTTCCTCTCTTACCATTTTCGTGTTCAAAGGAGAAATCCATTTTATAATCTCTGGTTTTCCGTCTAGTTGATCTCCCGAGAATTTCTTTCTCTTTGAACTCCTAACAAAAATGTGGAGCATAAGAAAGTCCTCAATCACATTTAGATAAATGTATTTCTTGCCAGCAGGAGTTCTGAGATTTTGCATACTGTTTATCTACAAGAAAAGTTTACTGGTTGCCATATTAAAAATGACAAGCAACTGTAAGTAATCAGAAACACTATTATTTCAGGAACGTTGTTTGCGTTTCCAGAAGGAATATAGGAAAGCAGAAGAAAGATTCTAGTCTTTACGGGTAATAGATGCTCATTTGCAAAATGGTTCATTAAGCTTAATTAACTTAAACTTTCCAGTAGTTAATTTTTTCTTCCATATGTCTTGCACTTCCGTGAGTAGACTACTATACATTTTAAGCTTAACTACTTGGCGTTAGAGATTGACGTGTGGAATGACATTACCTTGACTCCCGGTAAATGTAATTAGTAGGTTCTAAACTTTTTGTACCTACATTTTAGAAAATTACCGTCTTTACTTTACAAATACAGGCTGACCTGAAAAAAGCAGTGGTTAGTCATCTTTAATTGGGTGATCTGTCTAATATTAATGTTGTACCTTCTGTTCCTAGGAAGCTGTGGAAGACCTTAGCTAACTGTAACTGCAGAATTGAATAGTGACATTTCACAATGTTTGTCAGGCACCAGAAAGGCGTGGCATTTTAAAATACTCTTTCCTCAATCGTTTTTCAGGTTGTAATGTACCACGCAGTCAATCTGAGAGGGATGTAAAAGCCTTCTAAAAGCCGTAATGATGTGCTGGCTTAGGCTTCACTGGATTCGCTAAGATATTTATAAACTTGATTGCTGCATTTAATTTCTTACGACTTGCCCCAAAGCATGTTAGTATCCACCCATTCATTTGTTGTCACAAACCTCTGTATCTGGGCTGAAATTATATGTAAGCATTTATAAATGTCATCCTCGCATTGTTACACAAGACATGCTGTGGCTACTGTGAATGGGAGATTATCTTTTACAAAGATATTGTTGGAAAGTTAATAATGTTAAATAAGAATTTAAATATTCAAGCAGCAGATATGTTCATTTGTGTTTTTCATATCTTGGACCATGGAAATCCATTAAAACAATTTTACTTTTTTTGCATGTGTTTGGGCGTCAAATCAGGAAAAAAAATTTTGTTTCTTTATGCCTCTTCTACCTCAAAGCTACCTCCAGTTCTCTGCAGTAGAACAGGAGCATTTCTGCTGGTTTGGAGAAACTTTTAAAAAGTTCATCATCAAATTGACATTTGCAGAGTCTTTTCATTAAAAAAAATATATATATATGTATATATATATATATTATATATATATATCTGTGAGGCAATTGCAGTTACGGAATCCCATGAAGGGTGATTAAGGTCTGTATTAAATGGATCATGAGAGATTAATGGGAAGAGCAGCTATTCCTCCAGCTAAGTAGCATGCTAGCATAGGTGACCGTGAGGTTGTGGGGTGGGCTGTTTTCCAGGGAAGACTGAGGCTTTTAGAAACAGTGTGGCAGGAGCAGTTGAATTACCTGGGAACCCAGGTGAGGAGTGGGCTTTTAGTCATCACGCTGTTGGCAAAAGCCATACTGCGCAGCTTATATGACTGGCATCCTTGGCATTTGAGGTATCTGTGTTAGCCTGTGCAGTGGCAGACAAGGAACTTGTTTCTTCAGAAGCAGTAGTGGCCCTGGGATGCTGGCTGCATTGTAGGGTCATTCGCTAAAACTCTGGCCTTGCTCAGCTTAGCCAAAGGAGCGATGAGCGTTCTTCTGTTGGCCTCAGTTAGCAGTCTGCCCTCCAGCTTAGGCTTCGTCGCCCTAGAGAAACAGATGAGGAGGAGGGGATTTAGGTAAAAACAGCTCAAGAAAAGGTTTCCAGAATGCACATCCTGAGTTGCAGTTTTTACTCAAACATGAAGGACAGGCAGAGATGCAAATGCAAATTAAGGGCTTCCTTAACAACAAAATTGTATCGCGGATATTAGCCTCTGGAAGCTTCCTCAGCTTTTGGGGCAATGCGATGCTAACAAATGACTTTAGCAGCATTTTTCCTTTTTCCAGAATGGGACTTTGCCTGTGACGGGCATGGACAGCTACTGAACAAACTGCCAATTCACCTGCAGTCAGCTTTTAGCATGAATTTGTTTCCACTGAAATAAACAGTGAAAATCAGGTTTGTTTCCTTTGGAGCAGCTGCAAGGTTTAGATGTGAGAAGGACCCATTTTTTCCGTTGTTCTTTTAGAAGTAAATTACACTGTTGAAATGAAGAAGAGTTTTCCTAAAATTGTCAGATAAGGTCTGCTATATACTGAGCAGATTTGGTTGCTGTGCCTAGAGGTAAGGAAACAGGCGGCCGTGGGGAGCTGGCTCCCACGCGTGTGCCACCTTGCCTTGTTCTCAGCTGCTGGAGGACGGACAGGAGATGGATTTCTCTGCTGCAGAGAAAGGTGCAAGAAAATGCCCACGGGAGCTAGAATATGGGCACAACATGAGGTTTTGGAGCAGTGTTGTTATTCAGCTCTCTGTTATCTTTCCCTTTTTGTTCTTTTGCCTTTGCTTTTAAGTTAGTTTTTTAACTTTGGGTTTGTTAGCAAAACTTGGCGTTCTGCTGACGCCTTGCTGCCAACACAGTTCTTTGACAGCTGGTTTCAGAGTTTGTGTTATAAGTAATTGTATTTTTCTTTATCAGTCTAAAAATTGTCGTTTTTTCCTTTCACTGAAGATCACCACCCCTTGTTTTGTGGTGCAGGGAAACGCTGCTTTCCAGACTGATTCCTCCATGCCACGACAACTGGGATATATGACTGTTCCCTTTTCTTACTATTCTTCCTAAAGAAACCAGGGCTGATCTCTTCAATCACTTTTCATAGGGAACACTTTCCGTAATTCCAATGACTCTCTATACCTCTTTCTGAACTCCTTTTAGCTTTTCATGCCCATCTGAAATAGTTCATCACCACTGAAGATATGCAGTCGATGAGGCTGTACTCTGGGTTCACTATAGGCAGTGCCTGTTTTCACAAACCTTTCTAAACACTGTTAACAACTCTTTGGTGGTGGTGGTGATGGGAGGGTGAGCAATGCCATATGGGAAACATATGTTTCTATTCCTTCATTTGAACCAGGTCTGTAAAATTCAAGTGGGAAGCAAAGGCAGATAGATAACGCGCACACTGAGTCGGGAGAAATGGTTTATCCTTCAGGCTTCCATAGTGGTGTCCTAGGGAAAACCACGAATGCAAAATGTGACCATGTTCATCTTTACCATGGTAACAAATTTGTCTTTTAGTTTGTGAAACACTTTTCCCATAAATAACATGCCAATATACATATGCATGAGTATTCTAATTATGAGAATACGTGATGTGCAGCACTGCACATTTTGTTAAATAGTATTCAACTGTTTTAATAGGATCGGGCTGAGTGCATGGTCTGATTGCTCCTGATGATTAGACCTCTTGCATTCCCTGGTATTAACAGATAGGAAGAAACAGTAAATAGGAGCACAGTGCCAAAACAGGAAATGGAGGTTTCTAGTCACAGTAATGGAATTGTGCATATCAGATGCAATGAAGCTATTTCACTGAAACTAGAGAGCTTTTTAACCTATCTGACAAAAGATATGGTGGAATAATCTGTATGTATAAGACCACCTTAGCTGGAAGGAAAGAAGGCATGGTATTAATAGCGCTCTGTCTGCTAGCACCTTATCACTGGATTAAGGTTAACAAGCACAGACTGAAGAGTCGTAAGCAGATATGTGCTTGATTAGCAATTATTTAGGCCTTGTTTGTGTAATGCTTCCTGGCTTGAATTTGCCACTGTGGTAGTGCTAAAGGCTATCAAAAAGCATATTCAAAGACTATTCAAAGCATACCACCAGATGAAGGTTTGATTCAAGCTATTCAAACGGGTGAACTGTATTTAAAAAGGAAAAGGGTAAGAACAAAAGGCTTCAACCCAGAAAACAGCGTGTGCTTCAGGCTAGTTACAGGATAATCCTATGAATCTCCTTCAGATATTTACATTTATACTAGAACCTCTCTGGAACTAGGACCAAAAATGTGGTCTTTTAAAGGTAAATCCTTCACAGCTCCAAGATCTCTCTGATGTGTACTTTATGTCTAGGGTCATGAGAATGCAACTCATGAGCAATTGGGAAGTTGAAATGTTTATTTAGATATGAATATATATATATACACACACTTATACAAGAATGTATATGTATTTATGAATACTTATGAATATACAATATATATTCAAACCAATATTCAATATGTTATTGAACATCCTATATATTCAATATGTATAAAATTCAATTCATATGAGTCATATGAATGTATGATTCATATGACTATATAATTCAATATATAGGTATATGGAATGTGTACTTATATATTTAACATTGGAATGTTTATTAGAATGTTCAGTGGGAATGATCTAGGTTATTATATGATCTAGGTTATGAGCTAGGTTATTGCACCTACATCATAAAGTCTGAGCTGAATACCCAAAGCAATGTCTGAGTAAGATTTTTCAGATCACTAGGATAAACAGCTGTTTGTTGGCAGCGGTTTGGTAAAAGAATTGCAGTTTAGTGCATGTGCAGTGTGATAAGCTTAACCTAATCTTGGAGAGAACATTAAAGGTAAGAAGCACTGTTAGTGTCAGTTTATATGTTTAAAAATCAGGACACACTTTTGTGGTACTGAGACATCAATTGTGTTAGATCTCAACAGCAGTAATGTCAATGGCCAGGCTTAGCATTTATTTTGATGTAGTGCGTGGTCCTCTGGTATTCTTTCTCTGCCGTTGGCAAGCAGTTAAATATAAATTACTATTTGTTTAGCCAGAGTTTAGAAAAAATCGAAATCCCCTTTTCTGAAAGAGTCTTGTAGCTTCCTGGTGATACTATGACCAGATGTATTCACAGTGATAGCCGTGTCTCTGGTGTGCTGTGATCTAGTCCATGCCTGTTTTTTGTGTGCTGTTCTAAGACATGTTCTTCCTTTTTCTTGCAGGAGAGCCGGAATTTAAATATGTTGGGAATATGCATGGGAATGAAGCTGTTGGAAGGGAGCTGCTCATCTTCTTGGCTCAGTACTTGTGCAATGAATACCAGAAAGGAAACGAAACTATTATCAACTTGATCCATAGCACGCGTATCCATATCATGCCATCTTTGAATCCGGATGGCTTTGAGAAGGCAGCATCCCAGGTTTGTAAGGCTACAAATATAAGAATAACTATCAATGTATATCATCCTGAGGATCAGAATAGCACTTTAATTTAGCAGTTTTACAGATACATGAACTCTGTGGTCTTTGTTGAATGGAACAGCATAATTGATATATTTACTAATAGTATAGTAGGCTTGTTCTGTTTAACAAGGAGGATTTTATACTTGGGCTGGTATCACAAGCGGTTTTCCACAAATAGCCACCTCTGTTTTAAATGAATATGCTGCATTTTAAAATATAATGATGTTTATGCTTCATGTATATTCTTTCATCTGAGTTCACTGACCGAGCTACTTCCTGAACAAGTGACTTCTAGGAGTACATCATGTTTCCAAAGTGGTAGAAATGGAAAAAAGCTGATGTTTCCTTTAAGAATATTCTTATGTAAACACACTTATAGTGAATTATTCACATCCATTAGTGCTTGATCTCAAAGCAAGAAAACTTTGTGAACCATCATTTTTAATAAAAACAGCTCTGATTCTAAATTTCAGGCATAAGGTGCTTTAGTTAAGCTACTAGTCAATAAAATTTAGCATGCAATTTAGGACGAAGGCTAATGATGTGTTAATGTGATGTGATGTGTTTATGCACAGTTAGCATCTAGAGGCCAAAGAGGACCCTTTTTATGTTGGGTTTCTGGTGTGTATTATGTTCTAAAGGAAGATGAGAATTTTCTTGTTCTACAAGGCGTATTGATTTTCTTTTTAATATGGAAATGTTGACTATTTTTATGTGACTATTTATAGTTAAAAAAGTCAAACCTGATTAAGCTATTCATTAAACTGATTCTTATGAAGTCTTTTAAAAACCCACCCTCAGACCTCTCTTAAACCATGTCCAAGATGATGTCTCCCTCTAGTGGCAGTAAAGCAGGAGCTGTCCTCAAATTGGTGCAGTGTTTCACTTACTTGAAATCTCTCGCTGTAGAGATTCAGTAATAACAGAATTTGAAACTTTTTCTCTTAGTCAAAGTACACTTGCTTTTGCAGGACTTCTTTAAAAATTACCTATGATTTATAGTGCAATTTCCTTTAGTGCTGCTATTATTCTAATTTAGCAACATCGATCCTATGCAGATTGTGTGACAGTAGATTTAATATACCCCAGGACTAAAACCAAAAATCAAACTAAACCTACTTTACAGAGTACTAAAAGCTCAGAGAGACAATCTAGGGAAAATTATGCACCCTGAAGTCAAAAGAAAACCTATTGTAGAGAAGTAGCTTAAAGAAAAGATTCTGCAAAACTTCTCACCGCATCTTTATTCAGTGCCACCCTTGCAGTGAATGAAGTTGACAGTCACCACAAAAATAAAAATATAGATTAAGGTAAATAAAGATTAATGTCCTTCTTTATCCTGAAGCCATTTAGAGGAGCTTTGAAGCAAGTGGAAATGTTCCTTGCAGCTGGCAGATACATCTGCAGCTGCTCTGAGGCTCACTGAAACGAGGTCTGTAAGTCAAAAGTATGTGTGTGAGGCAATGGGGAAAAGCCAGGTCTCGGGGGAAGACTCAGCAGGCACAGACTGGGCAGGCACTGGAAAATCTGATGCTGCTGGTAATTTTGCCCATCCTTAGTCCAGATCTGCCACGATGGGAATGATCCTCTCCTCTCAGACAGTGATATAGAGTTTGGTTTTGTTCCTGTAGAGCTCTAGGAAGAAATACAGGTCACACAGCTGTTGGTGCTTCAGTTTTTACTCCCATACAATCCATTCTTATTCTTAAGAACATAAGAAGTAAAACTATGATGTGAATTTGCATGGGTAAATATACCCATAAGGGTACATCTTATAAGGGTTGCTGAATCTGCCAATTTCCCTTCTCTTTCTGCTTCTTTTCCTCATTTAGCCTGGTGAACTTAAAGACTGGTTTGTTGGTCGAAGTAATGCCCAGGGGATAGATCTAAACCGAAATTTCCCTGATCTGGATAGAATAGTCTATGTTAATGAGAAAGAAGGTGGCCCAAACAACCACCTGCTGAAAAACATGAAAAAGGCTGTGGACCAGAATCCCAAGGTAAGTAAGGGCTTACCAATGGGCACGTATAGCAAGTCGCTAACGTGCACATCTCCTCCATTTTATGCAAGCAGACATATAACAAACCCTAGGAGCTGTGTGTGTGGTCTTTATGTGATTCATGTTCTTGTAACTGCTTTGTTCATTTTTTGTTGCTTTACATTTATTCATCTGATGGATTCTTGTAGTAAAGCCTTTTGGTCTGTATTGGTTAATCCTGAGACAATTCCTCATTCAAAGCGTGTTTTATTTTTAAGGATAGCGATTGTGTAGCCATCTCCCTTGATCTGAATATATTCTCACAGATACTCAGCATTTTACGATTGCCAGAAATTCACCAGTATATCACGTGTAATTACACTGCTGGCTAGATAGCTATTCTCACATACACTGTGCATTTTTGTTAAGCCTAAGACTTAAATATACAAGTATTTTTCACACCTGGACGGATTTTTATCTTCTTGTGTTTACCTCCCCAGGAGGTTCTAGAAATTACAGTGTTTTGACTGCAGTCTCATAGGGTTGTGGCCTTAATTGCCATTTTCTATCTTCAAATTCAAATTATTAAATGAAGTAATTTTACTTTGAATGCATAGAATTAGACTACATCCTACGAGCATGTATTTTCCTTGGTTTTAAATTTGATATGCTTATTTTTAGCCACAATGCAAAGAAGAAAAATACTGAGATAGCTCTATCTGTGGTCTCATTCTAAACTGATTTACACCAGTTTTAAGACTGATATGAATCTACTTCGGTTCTGATGTAAAAGACTGATCCAGTTCTCTCTGAAACCAAAATAAAAATCCTGTTCATTTAAATCCTTGCACAATATGTATGACCATAACTAAACCAAGTATATGTAAGTAAATAAGTCTTTACACTGAATAATCAATTTTTACCTGCTGGTAATGCTATTTTGTTGTAGCTTGCTCCTGAAACCAAAGGTGTCATTCACTGGATTATGGATATTCCCTTTGTGCTCTCTGCCAATCTTCATGGAGGAGATCTTGTTGCCAACTATCCTTACGATGAGACTCGAAGTGGTATGTAGTTATGAGTTAATGTGAAAGAACAGCATACTTAAATATATGATTCTATACTTACTTCACTGCTACCTGAGATCCACTTTGTAAACATCATGTCATGACATTGTAATGACTTATTTTAGCATTAATACTCATTAATTAATCACATGTTTAAAGCTGGCCACTGTATGACTGTGTTGTCTAGTTTTGAAGACAGATAACTTGTTTCAGTAGAGTTACATCACAAAAATGATGTAATACCTGAGGGAATCATGGTCCCTCATGTATCTAATGAAGTAATTAGGTCTTAAATTAGCCGGGGCTGTTTGTACTCTGTTAACTGAAGCCAGAGAGATATGTCTAGGCTGTCTGTATGATCTAAGGTTTCTCTACTTGCACCTTTATAAAGTGAATTTCTGAAAGTGATTGTTCGCTAATAAAAACAACCATCATTGTTTCCACTTTCTGAGTATTGGTCAGAAAAAAACAGGGGTGACTTTGTGGCAGAGACGTTATCATTTAGCCCATAGTAATATCAGTTTGTTGTTTCTTTCTGCCACTAGAGACAGAAAGGCAGGCGCACATGACTCAAATGATCATGATGTGATGTATTGTTAGTGATTGACTTTCTTCAATATACTCTCTTACAGTTTAATTGCAAAATTGCAAATCCTCTTAATACCAGACTCTTTAGGGAGACACATTTTTCTATGTACTGTGTTCTTAAAAAAAAATCCAAAGCCTAGAATGCCTTAGATTTTTTGGTGCACTTTGAAATTAATACTTTGATATTAGTCACCTTAATAATGGGGCAACTTGGTACAGGCAAGTGATTAAGGATTGGGGAAATGTTAATGTTACTTAAATAATGCCGTGTTAGTTGATAGTGCAGTAGGACACTGACCATTGTACCGAGAATTTTCAAGCACCACCCTGCTGTGCAGTGCTGGTAATCTAGGTTGTGACCCCAGACTGTGTGGCTGCATTTTTAATAATCCTGGACCATTTTTCCTCCCTAGGCAGTGCTCACGAATACAGCTCCTGCCCTGATGATGCTATTTTTCAAAGCCTGGCTCGCAGTTATTCTTCTTTTAATCCTGCTATGTCTGATCCAAACAGACCACCATGTCGTAAAAATGATGATGACAGCAGCTTTGTGGATGGAACGACTAATGGCGGTGCATGGTACAGCGTCCCGGGAGGTGAGACCCGTGGCTGGGGGTTCAGTGTCATGGGTGGTTATTTCAAGCTTGAGTTTTCACTCTGGAAGCTCATTCCCACGCACCGGAATACCACAAGGTTATCCACAACTTTTGGTCTGGTTAAGGGTAGATCAAAGGCTGATCACTCACTTGTATCAACAAAATGCCATAAAGCTCATCATGATGCCTATTAAAATATTCCTCTTTGATTGCTTTTCGTACAGTGTTTCTTCATTCAAGGTTCAGGTCGTTGCAAATGTAATAGTTCTGCAGTGGGTGAGTGACTGCTGTATTATCATGATGAGGGCTTAAGTTTAAAAAAAAAAGTAAAAAAAATCCCCTAACAAACCCTGATGAGAGATAGCAGGCTACTAACCTTTCATTTTAACCTCAATAATGAAAGTATCCAGCCTTGGAGGATGTGGAGAGAGGCCTTGTTTTGCAGTGTTGTAGACAATGGGAGAATGGGAGGTTGGCCTTTGATTTCCATGGGAACAAAATCCAGCCATGAAGATACTTGCATCTTTATACTTCTTGGCTTAATTAGTGCTTGATTCCTGCCTAGGTGGTGTTTCCCTAGACTTTGGTATAGCCTGTTGTGCTAAGAGGACCAGCAGAGCTACTGTGGCTCCTTGAAAACTGATTTTCCGGGAGAAGGCTGTCTGGAAGAGTAGCCTGAAGTCAGAGCTTTCATTCCTTTTTAGTAAAAATTTTGATATTTCATTTTCTTTTTAAATGGAGGCAAAGCAGATATTATAGATTCTCTAGATTCTCAATCTGTATCTAGATTCTTAATCAAGCAGAGTCTTCTGTGTCCGTTAAACTGAGATGAAACTTTGCAATGAAAATTGAGCTGGGAATTTCTGAGCTGGAAACTCAGGTAGCATGGAATGGTTTTCCTACACATTGGCTTTGTTGATCTGTTTGAGACAACTTTGAACACACATACCAGTATTACTGTTTGCTTTCATCTTAGTACTCCAGATAACAGTGTGGAGTCTCTCAAAGTGTTAGGTAGCCTCAGTGGTAGCCTAACCAGTCTTCACAGGGGCAGCATGTTTCCTCTGCTGTGGTACCACAGCAGTGCCAGGGACTGGGTATGAGGTAAAATGTTGGCATTTCTGAATACCATTCAAAAGCAAAAGTTTCCCTTTGTGTGAAGCTTTCCACAGACTTTGATTTGGAACCATTAAAACACCCTTGACAAAACAGAGTTTGTATAATTAAAAAAACCAGCTGAATATGAACAACATATTAAAAGGTTTAACTATTAAATTTTGTTATAATTCAGTCCAAAAATTAACTTAATGAAATATTAAATATTAACTATAAAAATGTGGACATACTTAACTTTTAGCTTTTTTCCTTGGGAAAATGCTATCAAAAGCAATCTTTCCATTGTTTTGTTGAAATGCTTTTATTCTGACTAAACTGCACATGCCAAAGGAACATTTTTCCATTGGAAAAAATTGTTGGAAAGGTTGAATTATGTCCTCCTTTTGGATCTTATTTTAAGTTAGACTGGAAATTCCCCAAGTGAGCCCTTTCTTTTTCTCATGTATTTGTACAGAAGTTAGTAGAAAGGAATCCTAGTTCTAACCAGGACCTATGATCCTAAGATGGTGTAGCTACTAAAAAATCGAGAGGAGACAATAGATTTTGGACCATACAGTATGAATCTGTTTTGTCGTTGTTTTCTCCAAGTGTAAAAATCAGCTGGCAAGCTGTAACTGTTGACCGAAGCTTTCATGCTAATAATGGCCACAAGCCATTCAAAATAATAAAACAAAAATAAATGAAAACAGTTCTCTTGTTTCTATCCTTAGGGCTAAGGAAAATAACTAAGCATTGCTTAGTTCAAGTTAAAATTTTCTTGGAAGCTTTAGTGTGGAAAGCTAGGTGATATTTTGCTATCTGTATGATAATACGCTCAGAGTTAGCAGTGGTATAAGCTTGGAAAAGCAATTGGTACTGCTGTAGGAAAAGTATTTCATTCTATATCCTTACTAGAAGTTAGAATTTATCAACAGGAAACTCTCTGGAGACCTTGCCTACTCAGTGTCTGCTCCAGACCGTAGCTAAGGTGGCTCTTCCCTGCCTTTGCACCTTTGGGTTGCTGTGGGCTTGTTCTGGGTCCTGTGAGCATCTGCAGGTTAGGTTGCATCCCCGTGTGATCTCCCTGGACTGAATGGAGGCAAAATGAAAGGAGACTTGCCACAACTGCGTAGAGAAAGGAGAAGAACTGGAGCAATGTGACAGGGAATAGAGGTAGGAAATAGGTGAGAGTGGGTACTGGAGCTGTGTTTCGTGTAGAAAAGAATGCCTGGATTTAGTGGAGCATTAGCAAGGGAAGGAAAAAGGAGAGAGTGGGGGATGGCAGAGCTAAGTGAGAGAGGCTGTGGTCTCCTAGATGCTTTCTTTGACAGTTCCTTATCAGACCAAGAGCTCTGACACAGCAAGGGATGATTTTTCTTTCTAATACATGTTAATAAATTCTAATAAATAAAGTTGCTGTTGGCCTATAGAGGTTGCTACAGTGGTCCCAGCTGTGCTGTGCTCCATTTCTTTGTCCCTGTCATTCTCCCACAGGTAGAGAACTTCTACCTTCTGTAAAAGACAGTGCTGCTTGGTAGGCCTGTAGCAGTCTTCGTCAGTATGCAGAGATAATACATTGGTGGCTCTCTTATATGAGTGTACATTGTTTTTGCATGTATTTTTCTGAGTATCTGGGTTCTTTCAGCAGGAAGACTGGATGTTTAGTGGCAGAAGCATCTGGTAGCAGCCCTTGTCTCAAACTGGAAGTAAGGATGTACCCTCCATTGCATTCGTGTTTTGTCCTTTCCCTCTTGAAAATCTCAGGACTTCCTTGTCAGCCTCAGGCAAGGTGGCAATCCTCCATTCAGGCTTTGGGGTTTTGGGGTGGAGAGAGCAGATGAAGTATAGGAATATCTGACACTTGCTTTTGTCTCTTGATACGCTTTTCTGTGATATTTTTCTCACCATTTTCTGCTTAGTAGTTACCTTTCTTCTGTGGAGCAGGAGCACAGAGGCAATCAGTCCCCACAATGGCATCTTTGTGCTAAATCTGAGACCATGATGCCTGTTACACTTGTTTTGTATTAGTTGTCATCTGTAATTAGTTGATCCATGTAGGTTTTTCAGAGAGCAGCAATCAAAAGCAAAGAGGTGGTTCTTCTGTGTTTAGGAAGGGCCCTTTTAGCCATTAGGCCGCAGGCAAGAACAAGCTGGTACATAAAATCTGTGCTATTTTTAACACTGGTCTTCTCCCTATCAGCATGTAATTAATGATTTCACTTATGCACAAGAAAGCCAAATTAAATTTGCACAGGCATCTTTAATTTTGGCATTCCTTAGCTGTTGAGTGCATAACTTTTCAACATCAATAATGTTTTTCTAATGTACCTTTTGTGTGGAATATCTGTTTTGAAATATAAATGAGAAGAGCAGATAGTAATGGATAGTAATGAATTACTAGCTAGCCATATGCATGTCCTGCTTGTTCTGTCATTACAGCACCACCTGAGTCTGATTATATCCTTATGTCATTACAAAAATAGCATTTCAAAGCAGCTTCCATTGCTGTGCTCGTAGGCTATTGTTTAAGTGTCTTTTTATTTTCAGGTGCTCTTAAATCACTCTTCGCACTCCATTCATTTATTCCTAACTTCAATTACACTTCATGTTACCAGGTTTGGAGGCAATGTTAAGGAACATTTCTTCAAGATTTTATAAAACACATGTAGGAGGCGCATGCTCTCCACATTGTGCACAAGGATCCATCCCGTCCTGCTAGAAGTTATTGTCTTTATATGTGTGGAAGTTGACCTAGCTTAGTGTTGTAGTTTGTAATTCAAATTCTAGGTAATTCTGATGCCTGGTGGCCAAGGGCACCCCCCTGCACTCCACTTTCTTTGTAAAGGTTGGAGTTCCTTTTGTAAAAGCTGAAGAAATGTATTTTGTCCTGTGTTCTGTGCTTATTTATGTAAGTACTAACACAGAGAAACTGTAGTCCTTCAGGACAGTGGAACAGTGCAACAGAGGAGTGTTTGTGTTGCTCAGTTTCAAAGAAAAGTAATACTTGTGGTCAGCAATGAAAGGTGTGAATCTCAGTTATATCTGAGGTCTGCTAAGCCTTTCTGATCTTCAGGGTGGTCCCTGCTAAAGTATAATTTGCTTTCCTTTGTTGAAATGAGAGGCTTTGGGGGTGTGGTGATGTGTATGCACGTGACACATGCCGTGTGCACAACAAGGAGGAATAGGGCAGTTAGAAATCTTGTCCAGTGGCAGCAAAGTTGCTGCAAGGTTGCATAAATCTTTTGAAATGTATTGATTTTTTGGATATTGCACCTAATCACCATACTGAACAGGCAGGTAAAGAGTGCAAATTGTAGCCAGTCCGATGCTCTCCAGACTGCAAATATAGTTGGCCACAGTTTAGATCCAGGTTATCTTCACCCCATTCTCCATCCCAGAGATTCAGATCATCACCTGCAGCTCAGTGATGCAGGCTGAATTTTTTTCAGGAGCAATGCATATAAGCTGTAGACCAGACCAAGAGCCAGGAAACAAACTATAGGATATGGCCATTTTACACAAAACTGGAAACTATATTCCTTCTTTATTGTGTCCTCGTGAAAGTAGGGCATCCCTGGTATCACCTTGCTTTGGGAGGTGAAGAGGGAGAAACTTCCTGAGAATCGGAGCAGCAATGGTCAAGAGTTGTTGGCATCACAGTAAAATTACATCATGCCCTTTGGCTCCCAGTTCTTCTCTTCATCGTTTCTTTCTTTCTTTTAGAAGAAAGGCAAAAATCAAGAAAAACAACATTATCTGGTGTCTGGAACAAATGCCTGGCAGTCAGCACTGCTGTCAGGACTTTATTCATGACTCTCTTGCTCTTTTGCTGTGTACTAGTGAATGGTCCATGTTGCATTTTGTGAGGTGGGACATCAGAGCCATCCCTTCCTGGAGCACCTTTTGCCTTTCATGTCCTCATTTTTCAGCCATCTAAAAAAGCTTGGAAATAAAAAGCTGCTTTTAGGAGTCTGAACAGTCCCTATTCCTATCAGTAATTAGGAGCCTAGGTGCCTGGTTGGCAGAAAATATACTCTTCACCCATATGTGTTGGCAAAATCCCAACTGACTCAATCTGTTAGCTGTCTTCCGTGTTCTCTTTTGGGTATGACATCAGGTCTCTGGACATTGCTGTGCACAATGCCAGTGCTTTGGTAAAGAGACTACATTACGTCTCATATATAGCTTGAATGGGGCAACATAGAGCTAAAAGAAGTAGCTACTTTTAAATTCTTTGGTGACCTCCATGGGAATGCTCAAAATGGTTGTTAGCCTTTTTCTTGTCAGCTCTCCGTTTGAGAGTCAACTGACTCTGCTAGATATATAGACAGGGAAGACAAGAGCTCACTATATATCACCTTCTGCAAAGAACATGTTTGTAACCCTCCTGGAGACAGCCACATTCCCTCTCCAGCTGCTCAATCCACTTACAAAACTTTCTTGGTTATCTGTTGACTGACTTGCAATAGCCAATATTCCCATGTAGCCAGAGGAGTTGCTCAGAAATGCAGAAGAGTATGTCGTTCCCATCAGGTTTTTATGCTTAGTGATGCTACTGTGTATATTTTTTAAATTCCTATGATTAAAGTTGCATTAATAGTGAGGTTTCTCTTAATGCATTGAAGGTTATCCAGTATTTCTTTTGTAGAGGCATTGAGAGAGTGGAAAATACTCCTATCTACAGAAAAAAAANAAAATCATAAATATTTGGAATCTATGCACAAAAGCTTGACCAAACTCAGAATATTCCTTAAAAAACAGATGCTATTTCAAGTAAAATGTTACTAAGTTGAAACCCTACATTTTCAGGAAAAAAAACTCATGTTTTTGACCAGTCTTTATCAGTCTCTTTCAGTCTATTATGTTTCACTTGCTTTATAATTAATTGTCATCTTCTTGGCTTACAAAGTGATCACCTTTTACTTTCATCAGGAAATATTTGAGCCATAAAGAGAAAAAAGGTAACATATATGCCAACAATCCAAAAAGGTGCGTCAGGTAGGAGTATACAGGCCAGGTGCAATGTTATAGTCAAGTATTTTTGAAACTTTTCCCTGGGGAGAAAATGTTTTTGGGGATTAATTGTCTTGTTGGTTTCTCTGATTAAACGTTGCTGAATTCATAACTAAATTGATTAAATAGAATTGTACCAGTTATACGTACAGCATATTCTTTTCTTAATATGCCCAGAATCTCACATGTCCCCCTTTGCTCCATTCACTTTGAAACAACGCAAAATCCACCACTAACTCTCTTTTCTGGCATTGCAGGAATGCAGGATTTCAATTACCTCAGCAGCAACTGCTTTGAAATCACAGTGGAGCTTAGCTGTGAAAAATTCCCACCTGAAGAAACTCTGAAGGGCTACTGGGAGGACAACAAGAACTCTCTCATTAATTACATCAAGCAGGTAACAAAAACAGGATGGCAAAACTCTAGTTATTGTATGTGAAACTTCTGAACTTTGTGCTGTGTTAATATCTAATTCGATATCTCGTATTAATCCAATTGGTACTCCATAATTCTTACATGTCTCTGAGGTAATAAATCCTGTGTGATCTTTCTAAACATGAGGAAGAAGAAAGGAAAAGAAAGATGTATAGAATGGAATCCATCTCACCTTACTTCAGCTGTTACAGATACCTAACTTAAATGATCTATGTTGGCCTTCTGAATGAAAAGAAATACACATCTCCAGAGTATAATTCATCCCACCAGCACTAACGTGTACACTAAGAGGAGATGAATTGCCCTCTACAGATAGCAAAGTGTGTGTGCAGAACATGGGATGAATCACTCTGGATGTACAGTGAGCCTGGATGACTCGGTTGGGCTATAACTGCCTGGCAGTTCAGTGTAACATCAGGGGACATCTCTAATCCCAGTTTTGTAGATGCTCCGCTGCTCTGTGATTACATGAGCTGCTGACATTAAGTGTAGAGCTTTCTGTGGGATTAAAGTGAATGATTCAATTAAAAATGATACAGAGTCTGGTTAGAATTGTAAAGCACTGTTATGAGTTTAGATAACCTTGTGCTAATGGGTTGTTACAAGTTAAGACTCCTGAAATAGATCTCTGTGGGCATTTTTTTTGTCCTGTGTGTTTTTTTTTTTTAATGGATTTCATGCCATTTCATTTCTTTAAGAATTTATTTGTGCAGAAATGCTTTAGTTAGCCAAAAATTTGAAAAAGCTGACTATTTGAAATGTTTGAGTTAAACAGTTCGGGAAGTTGTATGTAGGCTGAAGAAAAAGCTTTATCTGCACTGGAATTTATTATGGGATCCATGTCTCAGCTATCTAAACATTGTTCCTCTCCTTTGTGTATGGGTTAATTTTCTCTGAGTCATGGAAAACTATGGTGTCACTGCATTTTCAAAATTACTAATGTGTAAGAGATTAATTTGCCAACTTCCTTTGCTCCTGTGGAGCTGCTGGCTTTATCTCCGAAGCTCAGATGGTCTATCTGGCATTGTTTTTTATCCTCTTACAGGGTAAGAGGTCCAACTCAGTGCTCCAGCTCCCCTGTGATTACTGAGGACAGTGCAAATATGTACTTTCTGCTTTTCTCAGCCGATCTGTGTCAGGCTTCTCCCACCGTGTAAACTGGAGGAATCTGGTGAACTAAATTATAGCAGCTGAATACATCGTAGAGCTTCTTAAAGGGGAACATCAAAATCTCACACACACAAAAAATGTGTGAGCCAGAATCTCTTCAAATGCCAAAGAATCAGAGCAAAGCCCTAACTCCCCAGCACTTCCCTGCTTAATTTCCAGGCTCCCAGTAAGATGCCTCTCTGCACAGATTCAAATCTTCCCGTTCTGCCCAGAGTTGAGATCTTGTTATCTGTCTGTGGAAAGGTGCTTGCCTCTGAGGAGCTCTGTCTGCTTTCAGACCAAGCTAGAGAAATACCAACAGGACTGGTCTCCACACACACTGCAGTCAAATCAGTGCTTTAATTTTATATATGCTGGGAACAGACAGGTTAGATAATGTGTTTACTGGGAGCAGAGTAAGAAGTGATTGTGAATTTTGGTCCCTGCTCTTAGGTGGTTTAACCTTAAACATTAGTGCCATTGCTATTCCTCCTTTGATTTTAAAGAAAGCGCGGAATCTGGTTCAGTTCTTCGAAACTGAACAGAGAAGATTTTAAGTTGGAGATCCCAAGAGTTTAGTGCATGCCCTGCTGCAGCCTGGAGTATGTTGCCTACGAGGCGAGAAGGAACTAGGACATGTCCCATCATAGCCTCTCTCTTGCAGGAATGGGGAGTGCTGTGGCTCCAAGTGGTCCCAGCTCAAAGACCTGGACACGTTGGTGCACAATACAGAGCTCAGGCATTTCACACAAGGTTCTGGATTGCTCGTGCAAGTCCAAGTGCCCTCATTTAACCTTGTTAATGTTTGACTTTTAAACAGTTGTGTCCATTATTAGCCCTAAATTCTTACAGTTGACGAAACTTTTTTTTTTTTTTTTTTAAAGTAATTTCAGGCTGTCTTTCAAAACTTTTCAGCACATTTATTAATTCCCAATGACAAATACTTTCAACTCAGTGTTTATGTGTATTATGATTTGCTGCGTGTTTCTGAGAAATGTTTGCATAATATGGAGAAATTATTATAACTTTCAGCTGAATTTTTACCTCATCACTCTTTGTTCCATTATGATGTTTAATAATTATTATATATAGAAAAATCTATAGTATATATTATCAATATTAATATTATATATAGAATTATTAATAATTATCTTTGATGGTTGTCAGAATGTAGACTGGGATCCATAGCATGCATCCTTAGATATATCAATATATTTTACCAATGAAAATGCCTTTTTTTAAGAATTGTTAAATAATTTCCCATCTGCTTCTGACTTTAATTATTTTAGATTCATCGAGGAGTGAAGGGGTTTGTTAAAGATCTTCAGGGCAATCCAATAGCAAATGCTACAATTTCTGTGGAGGGGATAAGCCATGACATTACATCAGGTGAGCACTGTGCCTCAAAGAAACAAGTGCTGGAATATACTGCTATATCCTCTGCTTCACAAACAGGAGCCATTTCAGATTCTACTAGCTGATGCCGGAAGGTATCAAAATTTTGAAGCTAGGAAAACATGTTGTGCCTCAAGAAGCCTGTTGTCTGCAAGATCTCATGAATATTCCTCTAGTAGTTTGCTCTCAAAGGAGTTGAAGAGTGGTTGTTGGGACTTAATGGATCTCTAGCACGAATTGGTTATGATGGCTCTTGGTTATTCATGCTTAGTTTGTCTTCTGATTTGTGGTGCAAGTAGTGTTTCACAACACTACCAGAATTTAAAGTTCTATTGGTGGTGCTGTTGGCAGTGCTGTTTTGAGTTGAAAGCCTAAATTGCAGTACCAAACTTGTATTACGATGTGATCATACCTTTTGGTATGTAAATTCTTGACAGATTTTCATTTTACATAAATTCATCCTGTGAAGATAAATTCTCTCTGCTGATTACAGTTATGTGATTTTTCTTAGAAAGACAGTTCTAAGAGAGACAAATGTCAAGTTGGTGTTCACAGAAAATTGTGTCGCATCTTGTGTGGTGTTGTGCTTTATTCTATGAACAAGTTCAAGGTAGTTTGCACAGTGCCAACTTGCAGTCTTTCATATAGACCATGCTTTCTTATTCTAAATGGCATTTTTTTTTAAGATACTAATTAGAAAAACAATAATAAGACCATGCATAAAGCATTGGCATTTTACATTATGATCATTTTGCCAATGATACGTCTCACTGTACTCTTACAGAGGTGCAGAACACAATGATACAGGACTGGTAGACCCTCAGTTGGCTTTGATTTGTGTTTGTTCTCACATAACCTGCAAAGAGGGCAGCATTTCTGACAAACAGAACAGTCTACAACAACATTAGCCACATTCTTTCACTGTATATAGGAAGGCAAAAATTATAAAGGCTGGAAATAAATTTTCAGGGATAAGAAAGAGGGAATAAGCTGTGCAGAGATACTTTGAAGTGTGAGAGAGTGATACATAGAATACTATACCTCACACTTCTGTTGTGCAGAAAAGCATTGTAATGAATCCCCTTCACACACAGACACATCATTGTGTCTGTATATGCTTGGAAGTCGCATATTGTCAGAACAGTGACAAAAATAAGTATTTGAATTTTAGCACATTCAAAATGAAGGATAGATTTTTTTTTCCCCTGCTCCTTTGTTCATGACTTAAAATTCATCTTTGTTTCATTGCCAGGAAATGGAATAGATCATGATCATTGCTCTGTAGCAGTATTTTTTGTTTGTTTGTTTNGCCATTTCATTTCTTTAAGAATTTATTTGTGCAGAAATGCTTTAGTTAGCCAAAAATTTGAAAAAGCTGACTATTTGAAATGTTTGAGTTAAACAGTTCGGGAAGTTGTATGTAGGCTGAAGAAAAAGCTGTATCTGCACTGGAATTTATTATGGGATCCATGTCTCAGCTATCTAAACATTGTTCCTCTCCTTTGTGTATGGGTTAATTTTCTCTGAGTCATGGAAAACTATGGTGTCACTGCATTTTCAAAATTACTAATGTGTAAGAGATTAATTTGCCAACTTCCTTTGCTCCTGTGGAGCTGCTGGCTTTATCTCCGAAGCTCAGATGGTCTATCTGGCATTGTTTTTTATCCTCTTACAGGGTAAGAGGTCCAACTCAGTGCTCCAGCTCCCCTGTGATTACTGAGGACAGTGCAAATATGTACTTTCTGCTTTTCTCAGCCGATCTGTGTCAGGCTTCTCCCACCGTGTAAACTGGAGGAATCTGGTGAACTAAATTATAGCAGCTGAATACATCGTAGAGCTTCTTAAAGGGGAACATCAAAATCTCACACACACAAAAAATGTGTGAGCCAGAATCTCTTCAAATGCCAAAGAATCAGAGCAAAGCCCTAACTCCCCAGCACTTCCCTGCTTAATTTCCAGGCTCCCAGTAAGATGCCTCTCTGCACAGATTCAAATCTTCCCGTTCTGCCCAGAGTTGAGATCTTGTTATCTGTCTGTGGAAAGGTGCTTGCCTCTGAGGAGCTCTGTCTGCTTTCAGACCAAGCTAGAGAAATACCAACAGGACTGGTCTCCACACACACTGCAGTCAAATCAGTGCTTTAATTTTATATATGCTGGGAACAGACAGGTTAGATAATGTGTTTACTGGGAGCAGAGTAAGAAGTGATTGTGAATTTTGGTCCCTGCTCTTAGGTGGTTTAACCTTAAACATTAGTGCCATTGCTATTCCTCCTTTGATTTTAAAGAAAGCGCGGAATCTGGTTCAGTTCTTAGAAACTGAACAGAGAAGATTTTAAGTTGGAGATCCCAAGAGTTTAGTGCATGCCCTGCTGCAGCCTGGAGTATGTTGCCTACGAGGCGAGAAGGAACTAGGACATGTCCCATCATAGCCTCTCTCTTGCAGGAATGGGGAGTGCTGTGGCTCCAAGTGGTCCCAGCTCAAAGACCTGGACACGTTGGTGCACAATACAGAGCTCAGGCATTTCACACAAGGTTCTGGATTGCTCGTGCAAGTCCAAGTGCCCTCATTTAACCTTGTTAATGTTTGACTTTTAAACAGTTGTGTCCATTATTAGCCCTAAATTCTTACAGTTGACGAAACTTTTTTTTTTTTTTTTTTAAAGTAATTTCAGGCTGTCTTTCAAAACTTTTCAGCACATTTATTAATTCCCAATGACAAATACTTTCAACTCAGTGTTTATGTGTATTATGATTTGCTGCGTGTTTCTGAGAAATGTTTGCATAATATGGAGAAATTATTATAACTTTCAGCTGAATTTTTACCTCATCACTCTTTGTTCCATTATGATGTTTAATAATTATTATATATAGAAAAATCTATAGTATATATTATCAATATTAATATTATATATAGAATTATTAATAATTATCTTTGATGGTTGTCAGAATGTAGACTGGGATCCATAGCATGCATCCTTAGATATATCAATATATTTTACCAATGAAAATGCCTTTTTTTAAGAATTGTTAAATAATTTCCCATGTGCTTCTGACTTTAATTATTTTAGATTCATCGAGGAGTGAAGGGGTTTGTTAAAGATCTTCAGGGCAATCCAATAGCAAATGCTACAATTTCTGTGGAGGGGATAAGCCATGACATTACATCAGGTGAGCACTGTGCCTCAAAGAAACAAGTGCTGGAATATACTGCTATATCCTCTGCTTCACAAACAGGAGCCATTTCAGATTCTACTAGCTGATGCCGGAAGGTATCAAAATTTTGAAGCTAGGAAAACATGTTGTGCCTCAAGAAGCCTGTTGTCTGCAAGATCTCATGAATATTCCTCTAGTAGTTTGCTCTCAAAGGAGTTGAAGAGTGGTTGTTGGGACTTAATGGATCTCTAGCACGAATTGGTTATGATGGCTCTTGGTTATTCATGCTTAGTTTGTCTTCTGATTTGTGGTGCAAGTAGTGTTTCACAACACTACCAGAATTTAAAGTTCTATTGGTGGTGCTGTTGGCAGTGCTGTTTTGAGTTGAAAGCCTAAATTGCAGTACCAAACTTGTATTACGATGTGATCATACCTTTTGGTATGTAAATTCTTGACAGATTTTCATTTTACATAAATTCATCCTGTGAAGATAAATTCTCTCTGCTGATTACAGTTATGTGATTTTTCTTAGAAAGACAGTTCTAAGAGAGACAAATGTCAAGTTGGTGTTCACAGAAAATTGTGTCGCATCTTGTGTGGTGTTGTGCTTTATTCTATGAACAAGTTCAAGGTAGTTTGCACAGTGCCAACTTGCAGTCTTTCATATAGACCATGCTTTCTTATTCTAAATGGCATTTTTTTTTAAGATACTAATTAGAAAAACAATAATAAGACCATGCATAAAGCATTGGCATTTTACATTATGATCATTTTGCCAATGATACGTCTCACTGTACTCTTACAGAGGTGCAGAACACAATGATACAGGACTGGTAGACCCTCAGTTGGCTTTGATTTGTGTTTGTTCTCACATAACCTGCAAAGAGGGCAGCATTTCTGACAAACAGAACAGTCTACAACAACATTAGCCACATTCTTTCACTGTATATAGGAAGGCAAAAATTATAAAGGCTGGAAATAAATTTTCAGGGATAAGAAAGAGGGAATAAGCTGTGCAGAGATACTTTGAAGTGTGAGAGAGTGATACATAGAATACTATACCTCACACTTCTGTTGTGCAGAAAAGCATTGTAATGAATCCCCTTCACACACAGACACATCATTGTGTCTGTATATGCTTGGAAGTCGCATATTGTCAGAACAGTGACAAAAATAAGTATTTGAATTTTAGCACATTCAAAATGAAGGATAGATTTTTTTTTCCCCTGCTCCTTTGTTCATGACTTAAAATTCATCTTTGTTTCATTGCCAGGAAATGGAATAGATCATGATCATTGCTCTGTAGCAGTATTTTTTGTTTGTTTGTTTTGTAAAGAAAATAGTCTGTGGACAACTGGAGTGACTACTGACATTTTTTGACTGTGCAAATTGCAGACATTTAAATAATATTTTGCTGAGCATGGACAGGTGCTTTGAATGGCACTGCTAACTGGACTTTAGAATAGCTTTGTAATGCTTTCTGAAGTTCTGGGTGAAGACAGACATTCACAATATTAGCCTGTGACAAATCAGATGATGGCCACTCCTTGTGCAGAGAGGATCAGATTCTTTGTGGAAATGGCAGAGGGTCATTTCTAGAGAACAGGATTATGCATTTTTATTCTGTGGCAGAAAAAGATTGTCTGCAGTAACACTCAGTGCAGTAGGAGCTTTTATTTGACCTCAGTGGATCAAGCTTTCATTTCTTTTTTCAGTTAAATGGAAGAAAAAAAGCCCTAGACAGTACCTGGATACTGAAACATGTAGATACTGATACTTTCAGGGGTGAGATGTGGAATATTCCAGGAAATGATCATTTATAGCTATCTCTGCAATATAACTTGAGAAAAGTGGTCCTATTTGTTTGAATTTGGGGGGAATAAAATTTATATACATTTGGATTTCCAGAATATTGAGGGACATTAAAAAATCATGCTGCATTGCAGACAAACTCAAACGCTTGAAATGGGCTGTACCTTGGCTGGTGGAGTGTTTCTAAACTAGGATATTGTCCCAGGTTGTTCTTTTCTTCAGTGTGCCAGAGTGCCTTCAACCTCAGAAGGCAAAATCTTTCATGGGGGCTACAGCACAACTTCAGAGTTAAAATGCTTGTTTTGATTACCTGAAAAGAAGAAAGTCAGTGCTGATATATTTACACAGCCTTTAGAGAAGATTTCT
This sequence comes from Anseranas semipalmata, assembly GCA_013399115.1. Lineage (NCBI taxonomy): Eukaryota > Metazoa > Chordata > Aves > Anseriformes > Anseranatidae > Anseranas > Anseranas semipalmata. The sequence continues at coordinate 1,164,333 of VXAA01003176.1, forward strand.
TTTAGACAGCCAAAAGAAGAGGGCTGACAGGAACACAAAAGATGCTGACAAAGTAGACAGTCCCTTCTCCTTGGCTGCATAACTCTTTTTATACTTATTTATTTCATTTTATTTTTTTCTTCTTCTCTACAGCCAAGGATGGTGATTACTGGAGACTGCTTGTGCCTGGGAATTACAAACTTACAGCCTCAGCACCAGGTTATCTAGCAATAACTAAAAAAGTAGCTGTGCCCTTTAGCCCTGCCGTCGTGGTAAGTACTCGTGTATGTCTGTTCCACATCTATAGTTACAAACAAACAAACAAACAAACTCTTTTTTTTTTTTTTCCCCTTCAATTTATGCATGTAACCAGGAGGTTATTTTTCAGAATATTTCTAGTATATGCTATTTTAGAAGACAGTCTGGAAATCTGCTTTTCTAGAACTTGCTGCATAAGACATGGAGAGTAGTCTTGTTTTAAACTCATTTCATTTCCTTATGGTCTTATTTAAAATGAGATGACACAGAGAAGGGTAATACTGAAATATTTGTACTTTTTTATTAGTGGATGTATGGTTAGCAGATCAGATAGCAGATTACAGCATAGCTCTAGATCATGTGACATAAAGAATAAGAGACATTGAGGTTTTCATTGAGACTTGATGTTTTTAGTCTAGATTGTCAAATGACTACCTGCATAGGTTAAAAACTGCATTCAGCTCTGTGCAGAAAGACAGTGATGGAGCTGTGCTTCATGTAGATACCCAGTGTGTATGGTGAATAAGACTTTGGCTCTGTTTAAGAGTTCAGAAGCATTTTTAATTCATCCTCTGTACAGGTGTGGATTGCACGCATGAAAATTAAAATAGATGCTTATTTCTCTAGTGTGTGTCATACAGGAGGATGTACTATACTTCCATGTCGTATCTACCTTAGTAAGCCATATGTCAGAAAAGCTCCCTGGATTTTCCTGATGGCATAAAGTAGAATACCTGTTTTGATATGCTGGGAGTCTGCACTGCTAGGTGTTAGACAGCAATATGCTGATGAGACGCATTGTTATATGCTAGAAGATGTATGTGCCTGGCTACTATTCAATTTTTAATTTCCTTGGCCAGTATTTTTTTAGACAAATTTTTAGACAAGTCAAAGACAGGTCGGATGTCTGTTTTCTGTTGCAAATTTTGTTACACACCTGTGTGCGTTTTTAGTTAAGTTTATTGTATTGATATACAAGTGTTGCATATACTTAAATCAGCCCAAGAGACTTTGGAATAAATCCTAGCCTAAAATAGAAAGTACCTCCCTAAGGCCCATGGCTGTGTTAAACAACAGTTTTCAATACATGACTCTTAAAAGCATCCACTTCTTTCTCTCTATGTCTCTTACCAAAATTTTTGATTGTTTCTCTTACTCAGGTTGATTTTGAACTGGAGTCATTGTCTGAACGAAAAGAAGAGGAGAAAGAAGAGTTAATGGAATGGTGGAAGATGATGTCAGAAACACTAAATTTTTAAATGAAGATTTTGGCTTTACAGCTTTGAATCTGTTATATGTTGACTTAGTATAATGTACTGTGGAAAGTCCCTATATTTTAGATTTTGTGCACTTCACAATAATTAATTTTGTTTTTTTCAGTCATCTTTTGATTAATATGATTAAAAATAACTACTAAACTCCTAGCTAGATCCAGAAGTTATTAATTTTCTTTCATATTGTTATAGAAAATTTACTCTTATATACAAATCAGAAAAAAATGAGTGAATGTCTCTGCAGCCTATATGGAAGTACAATCTGTTGTGTATCATGTACAAGTTCAGAATATGTAGGTTAAATCTTGATTAAAAATAAAAGCAAAAAAAAAAAAAAAATGCTGTAGTCAATTCCCAATACTGCCAGAAATATTTGACAGTGCGTAGTAGTGGACGGTGCTCTTTACTGAGTTCTATAATGAATGTTATTGAAAAGATTGATAATAACAGTGTGGTGGTGTAATGATGTTTTACAAGCATTAAAATACAGTGTAAGATTTTGTATGTCTCTGGTGTTGGGGCTATTTAAATACATGAGAAACATAAGCTTCTGACTTCATTTTAGTAAGCAGAAAGAATCTGCATAAGCTCTTTTATTGAAGATGGCATTAAATGAATTCAGGAAGTAACAGAGCATTATTCCTTGTTTTAGCTATTTCTCATTACTTATTAACCAAATTAAAAATTCTGAATGGACAAAGAAGAAAAGCTTGTGCATCATGTTAATATGCTGCTTGTGTTTGTTTTACTGCAAGAATAATAGAATTTCAGGTGATGTCTGTTTAAATTAGATAACTACTTTTTCAACAATATTTAAATGTATCAGTGGTGTCTAGATAGTCAGCCAAAAGTTCATATGCTCACTGAAGGCTACCAAAACTTTACAAAAGTTTTGACAATGAACTGAGAATTATTGAGGACATGCATTTAGTCTCACACGCCAAAACCAGTTTTGTTTCCAACTTTGTTTCTTCTGTTGGTTAGTCTTATCTAAATCTAGAAGCAAGAGAGAGAAGTGAAAATGTTATCAGTGGTGACATTTTACTAAAAAAAGCAACTTTGATTAAAAAGGACCCCCCCCCCCCTTTTTTTTTGTAGTATACTTGAATTAACTTGCTTTAGTATTTTGTCTAAGATGAGTGAAGCTTGCAGAGTTGGAGACTACACATGAACTGTAGTGGGTGCAAGTTTGATATAATTCTTCTGAAATTGCTGCAGGTATGCTACTTTATATCAGCTAAGCATCTCATCTGTTTGAAAGCTTAGACACTACTGCTGGTCTATTTTAATTCAAGATCAGATGTTTGATACAGATTTCCTTCCTCTGTTTCTTTAGTATCACTGTCTGTATTTTGATGAGCATATTATTTTTGTTGATGTTGTAGGAGTTCAATACCGTTCAGAACCAACCAACAATGCACTATCATGCTCCCACCTTAAGTGAAAAATCACATGTCCAGGAGTAGGATCCAAATTTACCTCCTTTGGGTATTTAAAAATCTACTGAAAATGCTGTTTTTGAGAGTTTGATATTCTTTAATAAAAATAGCACTTGATCCTTTACAGTAGAAGGCATACCACACATTGATAAATTGAACAGCAATAAAAACGAATAAACTTTCTGATCAAGAATTTACTGTGTAAGCTGTAGATCATTTAGGTGTGAGGTGTTGAATTCCAGACTTCAGGGGAACTTCACGTGCTGAAAGTCATTATCCACTAATGACCTTTGAATCTCCAGTGTGAGGAGGAGCCCCTGTGGCAAACCAGGAGTCTTACCTGTGCATGTCTTGGTAACAGCCTGTAGCGAACTGAGCACAAGCACATGCATGGATAAAAGATGCCCAGTTACACCAGCTCAGCTGTGTACTCTGTGATGATTTGACAGGTTAAGACACAGCACAGAACACTCCCTGTGTCTGGAAGCGATGATACTGTTTTCAACTGAACCAGGTAAAACTTGAGCAAACAGTGTAAAAATTATCTAAAGAGACTGCTGGCATGTGGGCAACTGGCTACAAGAGTGTTTCTGACCTGTAAGCTAATGTAATATGACAAGTGTGTATTTGTACAGAACACCCTGCTCTGCCCCTTCCAAACCTTACAATTTCAGTCCAAACAATATTACTACGTGGCGCAATGCCTGTCTTGCATCCAGTCTTCCTGTGTGGTGGATTGTGTGGCATAGCTAGTGCAGACATTACATCAAACTGAGGTCGTAATGCATTTCTAACCCTTACTTGTGTTACGTGTGTGAGACTCTCTAGTCTACTGTTTTGTGCATTGGTGATTAAATGTAGTGTCCCATAAATGATCTCTTTGTTTTGCTTTAAATGACTGCTTGCTGTTACTGTGCTGAGAACAGGTTAAAGTAATTAACTGTTACAACACCAGAACCACTGCCACTGTTCTTGCTGTAGGTAAACATCCTTCAGAACAGCATAGCCAGGACTCTCAATGAATTACGTAGCTTTCCTAGCTGAACTGAGCTGTGTTGTAGGACTGTGTATGTTTAAATGGAAGATTAAAGTGTTGTGTGATGCTGAGCTTTTGGTTAAAAAGGCACATGCTGTACTATTGTACAATAAATCTACAGGTTTATTTAAAACATAAAATGTGTGAGTAATTTACAGGTTCAAAACATGACCTTTTTGGCTGTGCATATCTGTAAAGTATATCATCAACATCCTTAGTGAGGTGTGTTTGCCAATTAATTTGTTTTTTGAACAGAGAAACAAGACTGGGATTAGTGCCGGTATCCCACTGAGAGCCATCCATGGCCCCGTCACGTTGTGCCAGAACAGCCTGCTTTTGGATTATACGTCTTTCCTATGCAGCTTTTCCCATGCAGGTTTTCAAGTAAAGTCGTGGTGAAGAATGAGATGCTCTGTATCTATGTGGGGTCGGTGGGGACAGGGCATCCACTTTTGTGAGTCTCTCTCCCTTTCACAGTATTTACAATTCTGTTCTTCTTCCATGTTAATTCTTAGGATTAGTAAGCACGGTGTGCAACCTGTTTGCAAAACTGCGGTACTACAGTGGTCAGGATTATAATGAAGCAAGTCAAATAAAAACACTGCGTCTGAATTATGTCTCCTTTTCCTAGGTTGTGGTGTGCACATTGATATATCTGAGTTCACACAGTCCTGGCTATTCCTGAGCTGATAATGACAAAAACTGAAGTGTGAAATAAAACTAAGATGGTATGTAAGAAAGCAGAATTGCTACCAAGTTTCTTTGTCTGAGGTATTCTAACAGACCTAACAGGTGTGCTAGGAACACAGTAAACAGCTCGTTACAGGAAAGAAGGTTCAGAGCAGGATGACAGATAAGTTTAGAGGAGACTGAATTTAAAGTAGGTGTAGTTCCCATCGGCCTGGTTCTCTCCATATATGACCTAAGCTTGACTCAGGACAGTGAAGGCTGTAGAACAGCAGCAGTTTGATGTCAGTCTCTCTAAGGGTTTGAGCTGCCTCCAGACCTTCTCAGTAGACCTGCTCCAGCGGAGGAGTGCCTTGCTTCCTGCTGCTTGTAATCAGCAGCGCTGGAGATGCGAGACCCAGAAACATCACTCCTGCCCTTGTCTTCTGACTTCCTGAATCTTGCAATGATCCTATTCTCATAATTTCCTTGTAGGTATTTTCTTTTATTGCTCCCTACGTTTCTGTTTATGTAGAGCTACATCTGTTGTGAATAATTCACTGCTTGCTAATTTAACTCAGAAGTTTGGTCATTGACACAGCCTCTGTTCCAGTATTTCTGACTTCTATAATTAAGCCCAGAAAACAAAAACACCCAGGGGATTTTCTGAAAGTCATGGTATTAAGAAAAAAACAGTGGGTTTGTTTTTCTCCTGGCTTGAGAGGCCTTTGAGTGAGCTTGCTTCAAGTTTCCATTTTTAAAGCCTGCTTTAGGGGGAGAAGAAAATGACAGCTGAGAAGCTGATGTAGTCCTATGCCTCCAGGAGCTAAGGTTCTGAGTAGTATAGCAAGTATTGGAGCAGGCAGTGTAAAAAATGAGAGATTTAGAAACAACTGATGTTTACTTTTACTAACAGTGATAATGGGAACTATGCTAATTGAGTTAAATGGTCTTGCTGTGCTGATCCTTCTGCCCTTCATATTTTGCCTCTCTGTGCCCTAGGCATTATATTTCAGCAATGACTTAAACACATCCATGATTAGGCACCATTTATCACAGTGCTAGATTTTCCCTGAATTAATGGTTAATACTTGCATGTTATTTTATCTTTGTCCTACTTTCATATTAAGTTAAGCCACCACAGATTTTTGTAATCATGCATCCCTCTGTGCACAGTGGAAATTGTCAAAGATAGAAGCTGAAGAGTTTGGCTCCTGCATTGGGAATGTTGAGGGAATTTGACATCTGGGAATGCACTGGAAGCAGCTTAGTATTGTGAAATAAGTAGGTTTTGTAGACCTTTCTGCTAATCATTCTTCAGGAAAGGGCTGAATAGGATTATGGACCTATGGGATTCTAGGAGTGCAACATGTCCATGCCTTTAGACTTTAGCTAAAGCTACTCTGGAAAGATTCCCATTAGCTTCACTGGGGTTTTTATCAGACCCTCAAGCCTGGAATCTGAGTAATCAGGACTATCTATTGCCAAGGCTGCTCATTTTGCATTAACAGTAATTGTTCTTCATCTTTTCCAGAAGTAAGATGCAGAATAACAAACAAGAAATGAAGTCCAATTTTCTCAAAGTGCAGAAATGGCTGTGGAATTTGTTAAGGGTCATTGCAAGACCTAAAGTACAAATAAGGGAGATTAGCTGGACTAGTGGCAACCTACAGATCACTACGCCTCTGAACCACTGCTCAGTAGAAGATAGGAGGATAAATCAGAGTAATGTTTTTGTTACAGTCACCCACTAAGAATGAGGTCAGGGCCATAATTAGAGAGAAAATATCAAGCTAGATGAACTTCTCACCTGACTGTAGCATGGCCACTGTAGAGGACATAATAGTGTTGCAATTCCATCCGGTAATGTGAGATTCCAGTTCAGAAACTCAGAGGAGCATCTGTTCTGCGGTCCGCTGTGGTGTGCACGCTGGTGTCCAAACGTGCAGAACCAACATCCCTCTTCTACATTCCAGCACCTCCAGCACAAAAGGTAAATTAAACACATTTTCAGAGACTATGGACAAGATTCAAGAGGGGGCTTGGCTGCCAAGAGCAGTACAGAATTACAGTCTGACTTGCCTCCCTTCCGTTCACTAAATATCCGCTCATGTGGCTTTCCTTGGCTGCTTCCAGTTTTCTCTCTGGGTGTGTCAAAAACTAGCCCAGCCTGAGCAGCTCAAGGCTCACTTGTGCCAAGACCCATCAGGACTGGATTGCAGGGCTTTCTTGTGTCTAAAAATCCTAAATTTGCACTTGCACTTGCACTTGAGGCAGATCTCCCATGGCATGGCCTGGCACCCTGAATTCTTAGGTCTCCAGAATGGGGACCCCTCTCAGTAGCTTGCTTTTGGCCTGCATGCTTAAGTTTCTTCTCGTGGAGGTAGAAGACATCTGCTACACCTCCCTGCTGGTATAGGAGGAAGGATCTGGCCTATGCCCCTGACTCCACGCCACAGCATGGCAGGCATATGTGAAGACTCGGAGGATGGGAAGTGTTCCTGCATCCCACAGGTTGGACGTGGTCTGAGACATGCTTTTTGAGACAGTCTCAGAAACTTAATCTCAAAAGGAATAGCAGTAAACCTAATACTACCTTCTTTCTCCAGATTCAGGTGATTTATCTGAAGGTTTATCATGGTAGTGATATATGTCCCTGCATATGCATATAGCAGCAGATCTGCTTTGTGTTCCCTATTCAAGGGGCTGAAGTGCTTTTTAATTTAAAGATGCTTTGCCTAAAATACAGAAGCAGCCTTGGGAGCAGAAGCACACTGAAATGCAACTGACTGGCTTCTGCTGCACAGCATTTCTTATTGCTGTGTGGGAAATGAGGGGCACTCACTCCAGTCCTGGTGTTTAATGGCTGTGATGAAGACTGCTGGGAGGCGGTCTGAAGGACAGCTTTTGCATCTGTTTAGAGTATAAAAACTTAGGGCCCAGAACGGTCTTACTGGCAAAGGTCCTGCAAAGTTTACCTTTTGGATGCACTGTGTGCGTCCATACAGAAATGTTGGGGGGGAGCAAAGGAGCAGTACTGGAATGTACATCTCCAGGCTGTGGCAGGCACTTAAGTCCTCAGAAATCCTTGAAGTTGCCCATTTCGTTTGCCATAAAAGGAACACCACCTCCTGGTTTCATGACTAACGTCTAAATTAAATGCCTCTGCTGGACATGTGAATCCCAGGCAGAGCCTGGTGCTTTGGAGGGCCAGGCAGCCACCTTGCCGGAGAGGCTGGGGAAGCCTGGGGCCCAATCACCGCTTGCAGGAATAGTTTAAAGGATGTAACATACGGCTCTAACGTAGCTGGTGACTATATCAAAACGACAATGGCTGCTGGCCCTGTGTGCTGGCTGCCCTGCGTCACATCAGATGCACCAGACCGCCTCAGTGCCCTCTGCTGAAGTCTGTAGCACTGAGCCCTTTATTGCATTTTGACCTACAAAGCCTGTTTGTTAGCTATTTTAATAGGGATTTTGCAAAAGAAACTTCTGAAGGCAATGCTTTCTTGTGCCTTCTTGAGGAAACTGAAAGACTAAATGAAAAGAAACTTGTTCTGAGCTTCATTATACCAGGACATGAAACATTCCCATCCAAATAAAACCAGGTTCTGTCTTTAGCTCTTTATTTCCACGTATGTCTGACAGGCGTCAGACAGCATCAGCCTGTTAAAATACGTGGTAATAGGCGAGATGTTAAACATTTGCAAAATCTTCTGATCTTTTTTGTAATGTCTTAAAAGTTAGACATAGTTTGCAGGGGATTTCCACTGAAAAGAAACAAAATTTGGAGGACATTCTAAGCTAAGTCATTGAATATCTGTTTGCCAGTATACTGCATGATATTACACGATGCCAAGAAAAATTCAAATTAACATGAAAAATATTCAGTACTGTTAGTTGTGGGCTTACATAAGTTGCTGGCACATTATATTAAGAATTCTTAGATAAATAGATGGCAGGAATGCAAAGTTCAAACAATAAAATAATAATAATTACATATAATACACTTGAACAAGTGTCACAGAAGAATGAAATTTTTACCTCGTGGAATTTTACTTTAGCAAAGCAGTTGAATGTGGAGATGTGTTCATATACTGTTTGAGAATAAATTTACCTCAAAAAACTCATTTTAAATTTGAGGAAATTGAAGCCAAGATAAAAATAGAAAACACTGTGAATTTCCAAATAAATAACAATAAATACAAATGTAAAAGATTGTAGTAAATATTTGTGTACCAAAACAATTACTTATGATAAAACTTCCTATATGCCTTAGGTGCCTTTGAAAACTGTAGGCTGAAAAATAGTCATAAAAGGGCTATGAAAAGGTAAAGAGTAACATTTTGAAAGACATACTATTCTGCCTCCACTTGAAAGTTTCATTTATAAAAATGTCTATTTATTTTTTGAGATTTTAGAGTATAATGCTTATACTTAAAAGCATTTTTACTCGTTTCATAGTTTTTATTAATGTATCCACATAACTGAACCCACAGTCTAGCAAAGAAAAACGAAACAAGATCAAATAGTTGGCAGCTGAAACTAGACAAATTCCAAAGCAGAACTAATGTTCAGTATTTTCTTAGTAGGACTAATTCACCTTAGCAATAGTTCATGTAGCTGTACAGATTTTTTCATCATATGATTTTTTTTTTTTTTAAATAAGACCATTGTCCTTTTAGAAGACAGATTTGTGCCATTTATTCCTTGGCTGAACCAATCCTTTATTCTTCATGGGTACGCCCTTTCTGTTGATTGTACCATCTGGTTTAATTGTTTCCTGAGGTATTGGACAATCATACATCCCTTCAAGGTTCTGCTTCATCAATCTAAAGGCATTTTTGGATACATTAATTACCGGATTCTGAGAATTCAGCCTTGTATTCTGAGGGCAGGACCTGTATGCCATTAAACATATCTGGATATTGATTTTCCATGTTTGATTCTGGGTTCCCTTACTATCTGTTCTATGAATGAAGCCAAGGGAGATTTTAGCTTTGATTCTGAACTGAATTTTAAGATATAACAGAACCTGCTGAAATGCTTACAGTAATGCGTTTGATTTTTAGATCAAAGTATCTAGGAGGGCTTTCTATCTTCTTGAGACTTACAACATTTTCATTTTTCTTGAATTACAGTATTCCTAGAATTTATGAATTAAAGTCTGGCTTGTTTGTATAATAGTTATGTCAGCATATTCAGCTACCATAATATCCAAGAAAAGTGTTTGTATTGTAAGCCTCCACTCCCCTCAAATCCAGCTACTTCCAGGGGGAGGAATGGGACATCAAAGCCATGCATTGTTTATCCCCCTTGTCAGGGTTTTGTAGTTATTCTTTCTCCACAATTTCATTTTTCCATTCCAGTGTCCCTGAGATGCATGTTAAAATCTTGATATGGCCTGTGCACTGGAGAATGTGCTGCGATCCAAGTCAGTAAATGTGAAATAGGTTGTGGAATGATGGAATTTATTATCTAAAAGGTGAAGTTAAGCTGCTGTTGGTGATAGAAGGCCATACAGTCACAGAACATGCACAGCTGAATCGTTTCTTGTGAACAGCCTCATTACTCTGGGCATTTGGACAGAAATTGTTGAAGGCAATGAGTAGTCTTCATAGTTAATATCCTGTCAGATCTTCACTCAGCCATTCTCCTTAAACATGAAGCTAGAAAGGTGTGATCATAACCTGCAGTTTAGTTCCTTTTCTGCTTCCTTTTAGTCTCAGTTCCTCACAGCATTAAGTCTCTTATATGAGACCAAACTACTCCATGGCAACTTGCGCTTTCTTTTAAACAAATGGATACTTAGGTGGATATTGTGCAAACCATAAAAAAGCCACAAAAGGGAAACAAAGATTAAGGTCATGAATGTTTTATTTATATACATATACACACATACATACATATATACTTCTAGATACATAACATATATACATATGTTTACTCCTCCCTCAATGTCAATACTTCACTTTAAGTGTTTTCTTCACCTAGTCTTTTATAGAACAGCAGCAACAGGGGTTATCTCAGGCCTTTGTTGTTGTCAATAATACATTAACAGCCTTTTCTCTCACTAAACCGGTGGGGAGCACAAGGCCTGGCACTTTTCCTAGCATATTACAGTCAGCTGTAGGTGACTCAGACTTCAGGATTGGGGATCTCATGGACATATTCATTTTCTATTTCTCATTTTGCCTTGCAAGGCATATTTTTCCTCAAAGAGAGGATGGACCATGAAAAGGCTTTGTCTGACCTACACTAATCCCTACCACATCAATTTCAATACTTGAAAAAAATGTTCATCCAGACAGTTTGAGCTGATGCTTTCTTGTCTTAGTGTCTTGGATTAAGGCCTGGGTGGTCTTAGTCTTAGAATCAGAACCACGCTTAGTGCTGAGAAGAAATATTAGGGTAAGCTTCATGAACTGTAGGCAAGCAGCTGAGTGTTACTGTCCAGAAGCACTCCCAGAGAAACCATTTCTTGACTACAGCAGAGGTTGAGCACTTGAAAGCTTCATGTTGATGGGAACACTGAACACACAATTGAAGAAAATAACAAAGTCACACTGCACTTTTAATTTTAATCCATTTTTTTCTCCATGACAGCAGACAAGTGTATTATGGATTTTCATATTATTGGAGATTATTATTGGAGAGGGGAGGAGTTTAAAAAGAGGGGTCTGTCTCACTTATTCTTCTTCCCAACATTCTCCTCTCTTCAGTTAAATAACTAATACTCCCTAGTAAAAGTTCCTCTGTCATCAGAGTGACAATTGCCATTACTGAGATCCTGTCAATCTCAGTATGTATCTTCCTTTGATGTTTCCAAGACAATTCTTCAATATTTCTTCTGGGTATTATGTTGGAAACCTTCCTTGAAACTTTAGGATGCTGAGGTTAGTCTGAAGGTCTGACTTCCACTGGTATAGGGAAGCTAGCGGAGGTGTACCAATATATACCAACTGTGAATCTGTGCCATTCAGCCAAGCAGCAACATGCTGGAATATTTTGAGGCAATAGCTCACATTCATTTTGTTTATATCAACAATGTCTTTTCTGCAACTTTGGGATGTATATGACCACGATGATTTATCTACAATGAGTTTGTAAAGAAGAGAAATGAAGAGAAGAAACAAGATGGGAACTAGCCACATAGAGATGAAAGGCCTTTCCCCTACAATCTTGCAACTCTCATCTGCATGGCAGTTCAATGAATGTACCTCAATCACTTTCCACCTGCAGAGTTATAATAGGATGTAAAAAGAGAGGAGTCAGCTTGACTGAGATTCCTGTATGACTGTATACAGTAAAATCTGTACTTTAGCTATTCAAATATTTTGTCTTTCTACTGAGGGGTTGGGAACAAAACAAAACAGCAATCTGGGACAACAAACCACAGGAAAACTACAATGTGGTTATTTATCTGAAGAATCAATAGATACCTAAACATAAGCTCTCTATTTTTTTTATTTTTATTTTATTTTTTCTGGAATGCACTCAGAAGCCTAAAATGGAAAAAAAATCCGTCATACTTGTCCAATGAATATTTTGCCTTTAGAAAATTGCAGATCAAAATAACCAAAAGATAAAAATCTACTTGTGCAAACCCTTCCTGTTACAGCTTTTCTTTTCCCAGTTGAAGCCTTAATATTTGGAAAACTTGCTTTGAAAAGCTAAAAAAAAAAAAAATGCTACAAAAAGCATAGATTCCAAGTATTTGGAAAATATAAGCATAAAATTAAGAACTATGTAAATACATTAAATACCCTTTAATTAGTACTTGATGATCAAAACTTAAAACAGGATCTAGACACCTATGCTACCTCTTTCTGCAAAGACCACATTATTCATATGTTTTCAGCTTTCAATTCTGTACATTGTGAGTCAAACAAGCCCTGCTGCTGGGTAGCACCCTCTGTTAGAGAGATGGGACAAACAGATTTTGACTGATGAGGTGACCATCTTCTGTTTCACGCCTTAATCCAACACTGTGAGTTAGCAAATCCAGGTATTTAGGTACCTGTTTGGCCCTGATCCCAGCTGTCCCTAGGGAGAAGGAGAGTCTTAAAGTAAAGATGTGCTGCACTGACTCTCCACCTCCCGTTATGATTAGAAAGGTATAACAACCAGAGTCTATTTTCCACTCTATTTTTAAAACCATTGACTTCAGTGGAATTACTCTGGATTTAAATGCCATCCTTGGGAGTAGAAAATGACCTTGTGTCCCGTTTCTTTCCACCACAAAGATCCTCTTTCCCAGCTTTCACACATTGAGCAATGGCAGTTTGGCATGTGCTGCTACTGCGCATTTCCCTCCCAATTACCTGTTTCCTCTCCTGTGTGCATTTTTGGCATAATGTGTCATGTTCTCAAACCTCACATACCTGAAATATTTGGAAGCACCAAGTCCTGGACACATCTGGTTATTAGATTTGCTCTGAACAGATAGCTGCCCCTTTTGTGAATAAAAGCCTCACACTGCCATAGGAAATTCCACTAAGATTTTCCTCTCTATATTATCATTTTACCTCCAATATTTTACTGCTTCCTTTATTAAAAAAGAAATGATATAGTGACCATGCAAAACACTTCAGCAGCTTAAATGGAAGTTAAGATTTTTAGGACAAGAATGTGAAATCTTCTTCTTCCAGGTGAGGAGCTACACATCTCCCTCACAGCTAAATTTAGTGAAAGCTTTGCCATCCGTGGTGGTGAATGCTCAGTATCACACAATGGCTTTTGGGAAATAGTTTCGCAGACAAATGGCTAGAATTCATGTCTTTCCACATAATTGTACTAAGAAAAATTGTTTATGACCATATGATCTGCAAACACTTTCTGGTAAAGCTGTAGTCTGAACAGTCTGAGAGTCCTCTTGCCTGATTTCAGCAGTCTACAGATATTCTACACCAAGTGTTTAAGAATAGCACACAACTTGCTCTTGGTACAGGCTTCATTTTGTGCTTTAGCTTAGGAATAGTAGGACAGTGTCTTTAGAAGTTTCTTGGCCCTCCTCTACCTCCTTAGAATAAAATCTTTCTCATGCTAGTAGAGTTCAAATGAAAGAGTGGCTGCTAACTTGCTGGATCTAACAAACAAATTGAGGCTGATTACTGGGACACTGTTGAAACGTATATGCTGTTAGGCATCTCAACAGACTTCTTTCTCTAAATTTTAATGTGAGCATCTTGCTATTTTCATTTTGGATTAAAACAAAATTCACTAAAAAATCATTAGAAAAGGATCCAGATACAAGTAATCTCTTCTGCCTGGAGCAGCTTTTTCTTTATTTAACAAAACCTCATTTTTCTTTTAGCAGAAACAAGGCAGATACTACTACTTCTTATAGAAAGAATTACCTCCTTTTCTTATCTTGATCTCTGAAGAAAGCATCCATTTATTCTATTAGCTGATCAGGTGGTAAGCTGATGATCAGTTAATTATTTGTAAGTGCTTTTACTTCATTAAATGGGGGACATACCTTGCTCCAACTACAGCAATAGCAACTTTTTCTGACTGAATGCCAAGAGGCTACAAATATGCCTGAATAATGTAGCTGATGCTGTGTCTGCCTATGAAAATCTGTCATTTTAAGGCTGCAAGAAGTTTAAGGACGGTGATACAGTGAGAGAGGCAGTCCACAAGTGGGTATGGAAGAGGTGTACTGTAAACTCTTACTAGTTCTGTACCTGTAAATTATTACATTAAAGATTTAATTCAGCATTGCTTGCTTCACTTATGGACCTGAGATGCTATCCTATTAAAGAGAATGGGAGTATTTACATGATTAATGGTTATCAGTGGTACCTGTCTCTTGCTGAATTAACGTTCAGCACATTTAGAGCAAAGGGATTGTAATCACCCTGGAAGTCTATTTACACTTGCTACCTTTTCCCTTGGCATAATGCCCAACAGCTGTACCACCAAGAGGAGTTATCAGCTCTAATTGTCCTTCACCTCCCTCCCTGCTGGAAGGGACTGGCCTCTTTGATGTGCTGACAGAGCCATTGCAGTGGTTCATTTAAAATGACATCGGTTAGATTAAACAGTTGTTTTTTTTGCTAACTTGGCTCTTTTAGACTGAAATGAATTAGGGAACTTGCTAGCCCTGTCCCCTAGCTCAGCTGTTTATGGACTGCATGTGTGTCGGCGTCCTGAAATACAGTTTAAGTAATATATGTGGGTCAATAACAAACCAAGACTGAATTTGATAAAGGATGTATTTTGAATGTTGACTGTAGTGCTAACCAATACAAGTATGTAATGTAATGGCTGAACAAAAGGCTACAGGCCATTAAATACATTTATTGTTACAGCATCTTATGCAATATATCACATGATAAGACCAGTAAAGGAAGCAAACCTGTTAACAAGGAGAACCAAAAATTCAAGCCTCAACACCTAGCTAAAAGAAGATAAAATCTGCTGATTATGCATAACATCAGGCTCTTGATATCTTGTTAAAATGGTGAGGCACTAAAAAGAACAGCTGTAGCAAGTTCTCATAAAATGTGATATTTGTAACTGATGTTGGGGCTTAAAGGAGCTTCTTCAGTTCCACAACTGAGAAGCCTGATTTTGAAAGCAGGAGCATGTTTTATGCATATCACTCCCCTTTCTGATCATAGTAAAGATTGCTTCCTATTTTCTCTTTCCAGTGGAGAGCCTGTTTCTCTCTCAGGTGAACTGGCAGATGGGGTGAGTGTGAAACCATTTTCTCTTTTTCACTCTGGTGTTCATTGCAGCACCCAGAGGCTAAGGATGGGCCAGGCAGGTGGGTGGGGGGCTCAGTGCCAGAGCAGCCTCTCTGTGTGCCTGGTGGCCAGGGCGCTTGTTCTCTGTCTGTGTCTGGAGCGTGTTATGAGTTAACCTCTGTGGTCTGAATTTGGGCCTGTTTGTATTTTGGAAGGACTCTTCCAGAAAAAGACAAATCTTACTGTAAAGGTTGGAGGAAAAATTTGTTTCAGAGGTCTTTGTTTAAAAGCCTAAATTCTTACACTGGAGTGAGGCCTGTGTACTCAAAAGCGTGTGTGTGTGTGGGGGGGCATTGCTCAGCACTCAGTGGTGCCAGACTTCAAAACAGCCAAGTTCCATTCTTACAAGGGCTGAAATGTCTCCTATATTTAACTCCTGCATGCCATGCCATGCCTCTTGCAGTACTCACAGCTAGTGCATCCAGGTACAGCTCGGAGCTTGGGGAGCATGGCAGCAGCACCCCACAGCTCCTCCATGAGGCAATCGGTCTCTTGCCAGGATGACGAGGGCTGTGCCTCCTTGCTGTACAGGGGCTTATTGGTGCAGCTTAGCCACCGTCCTCTCTCCCAGTAAGTTTAGTTAGTTATAGAAAGTGGGACAAGAAAGATCAGCATTGTTCCTCATTCCTCCGCCCCATGTCACTCAGGCTGGTGGCTGGTAGGGGTGAGGGCTCACATCCTGCCAGCACAGGAGGACCACTGAAGCTAAAACTCACTTTGATGCATGAGAGCAGTGGGAATTCCTAAAACTGTGTCAGTGGATGTACCCACTAAATACAACAGCATGGGATTCAGTAGAAAAACTGCTTCTGGAGTAGTGTTTTTTTTTTTTTTTAAATGGCGCGTTGTTGTTGTTAAGTTTGTTTGTTTTGCTTTTAATAACACAAGTCATATGTTTCATGGGATTGAGTAACATGGAGGAAATCTGTCTTTCTGTAAGATGAAATGTTTTGAGGAAAGCCAGCTAGGGCAAAATTCAGCTGCTCTGTGTAATGTACATCTGAGTCTGTTTTCTGGGTTTTACAATATGTGCCTCATACACTAGATGGCAATGTAATACCTGCATAAAGAGCTTGCTAGCGAATTCAACAAAAAGTGTTCTCAGGTAGGTACTAAAGCTCTTTCAAAGTAACAACTTTACCTGGACATTTTTACTGTTATTGTGAGCTAGCATTCTAACACTAGGGAAAAATACTAGACAAATTTAGGTCAGGAGAGGTCCACTGAGTTTGTTTCTTGCTTGTTCACATTTCTTCAGTATTTTTCATAACTGCTTATATATTTGTCATGTTATATTTCCAAAGGTAAACTGTGAGTATGTGGTTTAATCAGGTTTTGCATCTCCTATCCATGTTTGACACTAGCTCAAATAGCTTTGAAACATCCTTCCCGTGTATTCCCTTTAGAATACTTTAGACATTGCAGATGTTCCCTTTTCATTTCCTCTTTTTCCGATGAGCAGAAGCCTGTGTAATAGCTCAGTAATGTTTCTGGGACACAAGGAAGCTTTGTTGCATGTGTATTCCAGGTCCACCTTTTTCTCAGGCTTTGACATGGCTTTCTGGATTTAGTCCAGGCATAGATAAGTCTGTGATAATATTTGATTTAACACACGCTGTACTTTACTTATTCATATTTTTATGTGATTGCCTCATTCAAGTATGGCCAGAATAAAAAGGGTTTAACATATCTGAATGTTTGGTAAAACTGTGTAACATACCGAGAAGCTTTTCTTCTACAGTTTGTTTTAAATTTGTTTCACATACTATTTAAATAAAATTTAAGGGAGATCTGCTGTCCTGAGCTCATAGCAGAAGTTACAATTATTTCTTTTCTTGATACTGCTGTCAAGAATCAAACAGGGATATCACTATGTTGTGTTTTTTCAATTATAACCCAGAAAGTTAGTATTTCACTTATACCAAGCTGAACTTTTAATCTAAACTTTAATTCAATTCATACCCTTTGCAGCTTTCTTAATTGTGTAATCAGAATGAAATGGTCCGTAGTTAGTGAAATTCCATTTTTTCACTTTCAGTCACTGAAGGATTAGCAGGACACTCCAGATGTTGTTCTCCAATATTTCTGGTGTCTAGGTATGAAGAGCTGTTGTAACCTGAGGCAACAACCAGTAATCCCACAAGTCCCTCAAGAATTTGCCCTGTCAAGTATCTTTCTACATCCTGTATGGCTGCTCAACTGCNCTTCTAGCATTTTCCCCCATTAGAGCAGTCTCTCTCTCTCTGGCCATTTATTACTTCTGTCCTGTCCACCCATCTGCTTTTTTTTTTTTTAGCTGCCTTTTCCTTCCTTCCTGCTCCCTTCTGTATAGAATATACTCAAAAGGATCATGAACTTGTATTTTGGCTTGCAGGGAGTTAACAGAAGTACTTAGATTCATTTTCTCCTGCAAAGGCTTGGTTTGGTATTACCATTTCTTCACACTCATGCTTTGACTCTATCAAAAGATCAATAGATTATTTGTTTTCTCAACAGAATATCTGAATGTAAGCAACACAAAAACTATAGAAAAGCTTAACACTGCTTTCCCAATGACTAATTGCTATCATGGATTTATCCTGACTGCACCTCCTCTTTCTTGTCTTCTAAAGCTCCTGAGCTGAGTGTCCGTCCTTAGTCCCTTTCTAGCTAGGACCTGCTCTTGGGTTTGAGGCTAGCAGTGGAGCTCTCCTTGAACACAGCCCTCTGTTACAAACCAGCACAGGTTTGCATTGTACTGCAGTATTGCTAGCTTCAGGGTTTTCTTTTAAAGTGAAACAGAAAGCAAAAGTGAAAACCGAATCAGGTCATTAATTTATGGAAAATGCCTTGCCTAACCGGGTAGTATGGCCTTAGATAAAAGTAAGTTGAAAATTCCCCATGAAATCCTTTTGGTGCTTTTGATAGCTGAAGGGGTCCTAGGACAAATTTCACCATTCCTAACACCACACTTACCATGGGGCATCTTGCATTTGAGACATTTTATTAGGTGATATTGTCAGCAAGTTAAAAATAAGCATTTTTAAAAGCTTATTAAATATATATATATTTGTACTTTAACCACAGCTGCTTAGAAAATGTATTTGAACATCTGTTGTTTGATTTACGTTTTGATTTGACACTTTGACACAAAGACGTTTGTCCTTTTGGTTACTGAGAGATTCCTTTGAGGTATAAAGTTAGCAGCCTTGGGTGAAAGATTTCTGTCTCAGACTAACGTATTTGCACCTGCATATAAAGCAAGAGATTAATATATTAAAGAGACTGATTTTATGCAATTAACTTTTATTTGCGACTGAGGAGTGGTTTTCATTTGAGTGGAAAAAAAATCAAGTCAGCCTGTGCAGACCTATTGTTTCACTCTATCGTTTTGGGGCTAGAGTTTTATGTCATCAAAATATTATATACCAGATAATTTCTGTGCTTTATAGCATACCACACAGGTCCAGGTGCTGGAAAAATGTAGGAGCAATTCCATATGTTATTTTAATATATAAAGAATGTATATTAAGTAAGGAGTGAAAGGTCAGTGTACTTGACTTGTATCTTGAGGCTAAACCTTCCATGTAAGTAATTTTCACAGTTCTTACTGGCAAATGCTGCAGACTGGCTTTCTCAAGTAAGGAAAAAATAAATGAAAATTTTCTTTGATGAACTGATTTGATTCTAGAATGACTGACTTTGTGAGATTGAAGAGGGGAAATAAAAAAGAAAAGAAAACTTGCACGTGTCCCTCTTTGATTACAAATTCTCCAACACAAATCAAAATTAAAAAGCATCTAATAAGCCACGGTGACTGAAATGCTAAAATATCTGTTTTGCAGTGGAGTGTCAACTCAGGCTCTGTAGCAGCTACAGCATCTCAGACCATCACAGCTTTGTGATTTCCAGCTGAAATTTTGTTCTCATTTTGTTGCTATTTACAGTTTGCTATGTGAAACATAACACAGCTGATGTGAATTTTCTTTGCTTTGTTGTAAATTAGACATATAGTCAGGTTGTGGTGATGATTGCAGTAGCATGTATTTGTTTTCTGTTTAGGTTGGATTTACAGTGGCCCATCAAGTCTTTGGCTTGGTTGGTGATGTAGTTTCTTTCCCCTAAGTTCAAAATCTTCCCATAAGGATTTTTCTTTTAATTATGGGATTCTATTCCAGAAAAAGAAACCCATTTTAAAAATAATTCCCACTGCAAATCTTTTGCATCTGGCTAGTTACGCTGTTCGGACTGGACATTCTTCCTATCTGATTTTCTGTTTTCCAGGGTAAAATGGATCAATTGTGGAGTTAAAGCAAATCTTGATCAATTTGGTAAGAAATGTCCATAGATCTTACGGTGATTTGCAAAGGTCTTAAGTTTAGAAGACAGAGGCTGACTGAAATTCCCAGACAGAAAAATGACACAGCTATTATCTTGAAAATGAGACAAATCCAGAAGAGAGAAGTAGTAACAATTTTTGCCTACACAATTCCTGTAATTTGACCTGCATGTTTAGGAGAAAATCCTGCAACCCTTTGAGCAATTGTTTCTTCAAGCATTTATGTTTGCCTTGACATCTTAGCTTACTCAGTGGGCCTGCCTTGTGAATGAGTTCATTAAGGACTGGGGTATCTGGACATCAGAGTGCTGTTAAATGTGCCTGAGGTTACCATGTAGGAAATAAAATGTGTTTTCTTGAAATTTTTTTCCAAAATTTTTTTTTTAATTACTGACCTGACAGTAATGGTTATGTTCTTGAACTGAGCCAGGCATTTGGGTTTATCTTAAAATCAACGAAAAAAATCTCATTGAGAATCTTTAACATTCATGCCCTAAACACTGGAGGGAGACAGGGGATCAAAACCAATAACCATGAATGCATTTCTCTTACTTCAGTGTATAAATATGTGGCTCTTTTTCTTCAGTGTGAAATTCCTTTAATATATTGGACTATTTAATATACTGATTATTTAAAATAAAGTTATTGAAAGGTGCATCGTGCCCGTGTTGAATGTTCACTTCCTTCTCTCTTCCCCTAGGCAATGGCCGTATTTATGTTGTACTTAAAGCTAAGATGGCCTTTTTCTGGAGGCACAGTCAGCATGCTTTTTAATTCTTTCAGTGGAAAGAAATTAAAATGCAAAAGTAAAGGATTAGAGATGATGAACATAATAAAATATTAAATGCTGATAAAATTGTGATATATGAATTAGGTGAAAAGAGGATATATATATATATAATTTTTCTCTAAGAAACTGCATTTTGTGACTTCTGGTGGCTGAAACATCTTTAGGGTTAAGAAAAGCTTTAGAACTAGAGGAGATCATTTGATAACTATAGTATTTGCAGAGCTCTGGGTAATTAAACTCCCCTTTTCTATTTGGTAGAGGAAGAGCAGTGAGTACTTTGAAGTTATCTCTCATTGCATTTCAGCACTCTGGCATCTTTTGCAGATTCGTTGCAATGATTGAATGGACAAGAAAGAGGCAGTTGCTGGAGCAGCTAATGGCTGTAGAGGAATAAAACAGATATTTGGGCAGGAAGGAAAAATGGAGGGGACCTTGGAGGGGAGCTCAGGTGTAGGAGGAATTTTCTGGTGGATGATAAGGCAGTGATACTGCAAACTCAAGGAGATGCAGAGAAGAAAGCATGGACCTAAGTTGGCAATGGGGTATTAGGATGGTGAGGGGAGACAAGTGTTATCCTGTGATCTTTCCGTGTGCTGAACTCTTCTGGCAAATCTACTGTGGTGGCTTGTGAAACAAAGCACGGTACAGTGTTGAAGGGTAGGGGATGGGGGGTGACCTCCTGTGTCACCCTGGTACCCGAGAGGCACACTCATTATTTTAGCTAATAATCCTTCCTGTGAAAGACAAGACAGCTTGCAGCGGGCAAGCTCAGGGGGAGCCAGAGCGGCAAAGCCCTCGTGTTGCAGCATTCAGAGCTGCCTAACTTGAGCAGATGCATCTTGAGGGTGGTCTTGTTTGCACTTCACCTGGTTTCTGGTGCTGCTGGAGGCTGTGTCCTACTGGACTTGAATGGTCCAAGGCAGAAACATGGGGAAAATATCCAATCTGGAGTGCTGTGAGAGCACTTACGAGAAGTGGTTAATGGCAGCGGAAGGTCTGGTGATTAAAACGCTTGCTGTAGCCCCATGCTTTTGATCTTACCCTGGAGCTTGTCCCATCAATCATTCCAATTTATTGCCCTATCTATGCACATTTGCTCTTTGTGGAACTATTTACACAATCCATTCTCCTTAGATTATCAGGTGATTTACTCCGTCTACACAAAACCAATTCACGATGGGTAATCCCATTGATGTGCAAGTGGGTTTTGTACAGTTCAGTTGATGCTGATGTGCTGCCATAAACTCTCAGGTTTATAGTGTGTGTGCTTACGAATGTGGACTGGGGGTTGGCAGAATATCAATTACACTGATGCTGATCACTGTACAGAGCAAGCCCTCAAAATAGAAAGAAACTTACATGAGAAATAGTTCGAGTACTATTTTACAACACGGTGAAACAAAATAAAACTTACCCTGAAATTGATCTTTCTTTCCATTGTTTAAAAAATACCGAGAATGTCAATGTTTGGAGTACTGGTTTATAAGTGTGGGGGGGGGGGAAACAAAACCCCTGATAATATAACGTTTAACTATGAAGGATTTATTTGGATAAAATATTACAGTAAAAAAAAAAAAGTTTCCCACTCTCTGTGCCCATAAAATTACTTGAACACTACCCAACATACTTTTAAATTTCCCCAAGTGCTTAAAACAGTACTTAATTTTAAGCATATTGATTACTGAGAAGAATCAGGTGCCTAGCACAGGGCTGAAAAGCAGAATTGCTAATAGAAGCTAGGATAAGGAAATAAAAATAACAGTCAGAAGAACATATGTAGCCAAAGCAGGGCATCTGCAGTGAATGCTGCTGGGATCTGAACAATGAGGAAGGAACAGCAGTTCTGAAAGGCTGTGAATGGTAATGGAGTTGCTGTGAAAGCCCTAGCATCCCTTTTGCATCCCCAGTAAGCTTGTGCTGCTCAGTAGAAAGTTCTGTTTTCTGCATTTGAATATAGCACTTCAGTGCTTTGCTCTTCTCTCTACCTGGTGAAGTTTAAAAAATCTACCTAGTGGTTTTCTGTTGGCTTGAATTTTGATTTTTAAACTTTACCCCTAGCTAAAATGCTTCAGAACTAGTTTGCTTCTCTTAGCCTTGAGTCTAATTTTCTTTAGAAGAAGAAAATAATGCTAAGATGTCTTTCATTATCTGATTAAAAATTAAGTATAGTTCAGTCGACAAGACTGTAATGCAATTTCCTTGACACATTAGGTTACTTTAACAAGAGACCCCAGTCATCTGGTGAGATGTTGGATTGGATTAAGCTGCTTGATTTTTGTATTTAGGATTTAGTAATAAGGAGGTAAAACTCAGCTCCAATGGTACTATTATGACATACTTGATGTCAGTTCCTCTCTTAGGCAGTCCTCACTTTGTATAAAAGCAGTGAGTGAGCAATGAGCATTTGGCTGTTACACTCTGAACCGTGGGATTAGCTTGCCTTTTGTATGGACATGCAATATTTTTACTGAGTACTATAGCCACTGAGGCTTTATTTTTTCCAAAGGAAAAAAGTGGGGGTAAAAAAAATTAAATCTTAAAAACTAGCAGGAGCAGAAGTTTGGGTTTCACAGAACGGTCTACAGTAGCACAAGATAAATTTTCTGATAATGACAGTATACTTTGTGTGTATAGACAGCAAATTCAAAGAGTGCTTTAGAGTAAATATCGAGCCATACAATATGTCTCTTGGGATAGACATTAATTTGAATCCTGAATGATGTATCACTCTAATAAAGTCAAAGTCAGAAGGAGCTAAATAAAGGATGTCCTTCACCTGCTGCTGGGCGTGTCACGCATTTTGGAGATGAAGTAGTGGATTACATTCACACAACTAATGAAAGGTCTTAACAAATGAGAGGATATGCTAAAGAGATGGAGCAGTAGGCCTTGATTCAATAAGGAACCAACTGTTCCCAAAGTGCTCTTTATTTTCCTTTCCCCCCATGATTAATTCGTATTTGAGACTGTTGACCCGAGTGATCATTCCCAAATGATCGTCTTTGCTTTCAGGCTGCCTAGTCACTATCAATCTAAAGCTGAAGCTCTATACTTTCCTAAGATAGTTTCACTTGTTCTGCTTGTCTCAATAGGTGTTTTTAGAAGACATGTCTTTTAATTAAACTTGGGAGGACTGAAAATAAAAATCCCAGGGAGGGTTTTAGCACAAGGAATGAAGAACTGCTGGCGCTTGAATATTGAAATATTTTGGCAGAAATAATAAATTTTGTTCATTACATTTGCTAGGAAGGAGAAGGCTGGAATTCAACAAACTGAACAATGGCAGAGATTTAACACTTGGGTTTAAGAACATTTTAGAAATAAAAGTATAGGGTGGTGATTTTTCCAAGTGGGACTGGAAGTAAAATTAAAATCAGATCAAGATGCATGAAAAGATATTGTGTACCATTTTGGAATCGTGTTCTGTGATGCACTGACATTATTTTGGCAGTACGAGAAATAGCACTTCTGTGAGTTCACACTCTCCTACTAACTTCAGCCATAGAGCCACAACAACATAACTGGTGAAGAAAGGTGAATATGATGGATTGGATAGAGTGCATGGATTAATAGGTGTCAGAGCAGAGAAAAAAATGTGCAATGAAGAGAAATGGGGCATGGGAGGAGAAGGAAAACAGGTGTTGTGGCTTACTAGAAGGTTTATGGAATTTGGCACAGAGCATGATCGCATGTTCACTGAAGTTGATGGCAAAGCTCCCATTAACTTTAATCATGCAGAATCCAGACATTTCCCAGGGTATCTAGAAGAAAGCAAGAAAGATTGCAGGGGAGCAAAATAATCATGAAAAGATGTGAACTTGGAGAACAGCAACACTGAAGAATATAAGCTTGTCAGGAGCCAGCCAAAATAATATGGTGATTTATTAATAATAATTTTATCCTGTATTAGTGACCAACTGAGCACAACTTCAAACAACGGCAGAACTGGTTTAAAGAATTCCTGTTGTCATCTGCATCTATATAAATAAATGTCCAAATGTCAACTCCTGTAAATTAGCATGGCTCAGAGCAGTATGTCTATTATTTGTAGCAGTATGTCTATTAGTTGTTGATTGACTGTGATGATCCAGAAACACTCTGTATTATTCTGTGTAGGTGTTTCTAGCAATGATGAACATGAGACAGTATTCACTCATTCTTCCTTAAGGAAGAATTGCCAGACAGACATAGTTTTAACCTTATATGTTCAGCCTGTTTGTATGTCTTTAAATTTGGTCAGTTCTCTTCCATACCAAAATAGTCTCTTAAAGGTGACTGAAGGATGTCTGGAAAGGGCTGGTGGGGTTCCCAACAACACAGCTGGTTTGAATTCAATGCTACCACTTCAGTAGCAGAATGGCTCCAGTCCTTCTGTTGACACCACAATCCTCTCAGCCTCTTCAAATTCTGTCATCAGACAGTGGAACTTACTGTTGGTTTTACTACGTGTTGTTGAGTGTGTCTTCAAGATATTTTTAGCCTCTGAGCCATGTTTGAGAGTACTTGGAAGTTACAGATTGCAAGTAATCTATACACATTATGCAGCAGTGAGGAAATCTTGAAACCAGATGAGAGAGAGAGAAGGAAAAAAGGAGGGGGGGAAAAAAGCTTGATCTGTATGTAGACTACAACTTTTTTTTTTTTTTTTCCTGTAGAAATCAATGGATCACAGAAAAGTGGAAATAAAAAAATATATTTTTATTAACAAGACATTTGATGTTATAAGCAGAGATGGGACTCCTGAAAGGAAGGCTTTATGAATAGTAGAGAAAGTGGTATTGTCTTTATTGTTGTTGTTATTATTAGTTGTTATTAATTTTATCAAACTTTCAATGGTATAACCACACTGAGTGGTAAATACCCTCTTCTTCACAAGGCCGCATGATTCTGGAAGCAGTGATCTATGATCAGATGAAATTTTGGATTCCATTCTGGACTGGCTCACTTCTAAAATTCAGTTGTCCGTAATCATGGCATTACAAGCTGTTTATAATGTTTTTTGAGAAGTACGTGGAAATAGGAAACAAGAATTTTTTACTGGCAGGATTTCTAATTCTGAGGACAACAATTCCTAGAATTATTTTCATGGACTTGTATCTAATAGTTTGGACTTAGGCTAAGGGTCTTATTTAAAAACAAAACAAAAGCCACTGTGCCATGGTACCTTTTACATTCAATATCAGTTGCAGGATGCACTTGGCATATGCGACCTTGCAAGCAGGGAGAATTCAGCACCATTACTGAATGAATTATTGAGAGGGCCTAATGCAGCTGACTTCTCTAACAATTATTTCATGCAACATAACTTTCTGTCTCTGGCACCTGGCTTTGGTCTTCACAAGAGCAGCCCATGGATGCCAGGCCCGCTTGAGGAATCCTGTTTTTATGTACACGTGGAAAGGGCTTTCCAGTCCCAGCGCAGCTCTGGTGGCTTTATAGCCAAATGCTGTATTTTTGACTGCATGTCCTTGGTTCTCAGGTAACGCATCAGGCCAGGATATCTGTTATGTCTGTTATCAACTGGCATTGTCTCTGTCTGGTAAAAAGTACGCTCTCCCTGCTCCTACTGATGGCTGTGGTGTGGCACCCCTGGGACTGACCCTGGTGCACCTCCTCGTTCCTGAGGTGCCTGTGAGGGCCTTGGTGGCCACATTAGTTGCAGCAAGCAGCTGGTCCCGCTGAGGACTGCCACAACTGAAAAAGGCCATGTATAAACAACATAAAAAGCATTTGGAGGTTGCAGTTTTGGCAACCCTGGCTTTTGAGTAGTATCACATTATTTAGCGTTAACTGCAATTTAATCCTTAGCTATCTTAGAACTCACAGTGTTATACAATGGCTTGAGGAGCAAGGACAATGCATAATTAACCATAGCAAAAATACACGTGTTTTACATTAATATGTGCTCTGGATCAATGATTATATTCATTCGTTTAATTATCATAATTACAATTCAGTTATTTCTCGCCACCTGAAAAACTGGTACATTTTGGCTGACATATTATTTGAAAATCAAAGTGCTCAGTCATCATCACCCTAACAATGTATTAATTACATATACTTCTCTCTTGTTCTGTGACTGGCTCTTACTTGCCCGTCCACACACATTCTTTATTTTGTCAAAAGTGCCTAATATTAGATATAGATTTTTAAAGACTGTTTTCTTGGAGGGACATGACAGTATTTTTCTAACCTAAGAGCAATAAGAAGCAAAGGATGGAGGCTGTGTACACAACAGCCTGAACATGGAGCTTGCCAAAGCTGTATTTGTGAAGGAGATGGAGAGCCCTGGGGACAGGAGGAGCTACTGGTAGCCATGCACAGCGCTGAGTTTGTGAAAGAGTACTGAATCAGAGTAATATCTTGCAGGGCAAACCTGTTAACCCAGATAATTATTTTTACACTAACAAAAATGGTAAATTTCTTTGGTGTTTGTGTACTTTGTTCCTTTCTCAGAATTTTCCTCTGTTTACAATTAAACATGAACTACATAGTTTACATCCATAATTAAATCTTTCATGTTTCTTTTCTGTGAGTTACATTTGTTAAGCACCTGACCTCATCAATGCTGACATAGAGACCTCAGATAGCTGAGTGTATACAAGCACTGATAAGGCACTGATTCAAAGTTATGAGCTTTGCTGGGATTTGAATAGTCCTAAATCACAGATCATCGAAGGCATGTACATATTGTCACTGTCTGGAACTGTGTGCCTGGATATTTGATTGTAATGCTGACTGTCCCCAGTGCTTTCAAAGGTTTAGCACTGGAACACTCAGCATCATGAATAGGACAACTGCAAAGTTTTGCAATCAAATATGGATTATGGGGTTAATTCCATGTTTCATTATGATTGTCTTCAATTTAATTCTATAAGGCTGTAGAACTTAACTTATAAAAGTTGAAATATCAATAATCTGCAGCACCTGGAATAGTTATTTGAGTGCAGAATTTAAGTTAGTGATAGGATGAGAAGTCTTTTGATTATAGTAGAGCAGTAAGTTTCATGTAATTTTGAGTGGAGTTTTATAAAAATATTTCATTGTTTTCTGAATAACTTCTTGACAAAACTGACAAAAAAAAACCCCCAAAAAACCAAAAAAAACCTACAGAAAGTTTTTCATGTTTGAAACTTCCAAAATGTTTCGGACGTAGATGTCTACTTTGATGGAACCAAAATAGTTAGCTCTGATTGCAATAAATAAAGTTAAACACTGGTATGTCACTCATTTAAAAATTACTTAATTTAGGTACTTCTGAAATATCATGTGTACATAACTTGACTACATTATATCTTCCTCTGTTCAAGAACACTTAAAAATGTGCTGATGGCAGGTGTAACAGACTACTACTTAGAAAGTGCTGTTCAAACACTTTATATTGTCTCTACTTCTCTGTTTTGAAGTAAAAGCACTGTTTCTCCTGAGCCTGCCTCAGACCTTATTTCGCTGATCATAGTTTAAAAATGGAGTCCAATAACATAAAATGACATTAAAGGGCAATACCTGTTGCTCTAAAGTGGCAGTAATTGTACCTTGTGTTTGAGATTTATGGCTGGGCAAACTTGCTCATCAACTTTGATTTCAGGGGACCATTTAAATCCTCAGTATGTATGTATATAATTCAGGAACATTTTTGCTTTATGTCTCCTGCAGTGCCTTGTGCCAGATGAGCAATTCCACCCTGCTGTGAGGTTAAATGTGTTACATCTGCATTCAGTGCAGTATATAAAGATACCACAGATACTTCTCTATAGAAATAAGTGTTCGTATCAGTAGCCCCATATGTTATTCTTTTGCTCATCTCTTTCTATCAGAGTTATTTTTTTTTTTTTCTGTTGCCCAATTCATCTACTAGCAAACGACAGGCTTACACATACACCTCTTGTTTGAATTGTGATTCCTGAAGTCCCCAACTCAGATGTGTGAGTTACTATGTTAGGAGCTGGGGAGACATGTATTGCTGGAAATACTGCCTTCAAGGGAGTGAAATACACAATTCTGCAAAAGAGAGGAAATATTATTACTGTAATCTCAGTATTAAATAGATAAAGAACCAATCTGGAGAAACTGAATGACTTGCCCCAATGTCATCTACGTTTTTTGTAGTAAAGCCAATGAGATAATTTTGATTTCCCTAGTGTTTAACCCCACCCTTCCTTCACAATATCCTTTATTTTAAAACTATCCCTAAATCCTGCTCATATCAAGGGAGAGAGGGAAAAATAAAATTGTATTTTGACACAGACATGCTATTAATTTGGAAATAGTACTTGGAGTGTCTACAGTATAAATCCAGCAGCACCAAATAACTTATTGATGTCTTCCTAGTCACCAGGGTCTTTTGATACAGAGATATTAAGTTTTTTTCTTTCTTTTAACTACATGTAGAATGATATCTATATGTCAAAATATTCAGTTTGCTTCTTCATTATTGGCAAAAGAAAGAAATTTTGAACCTTCTTTTGGCACATCTCCATCCCTAAATCTGCTGCACATAGCTGTTCTAACATTTCCTTTTTTTCTCCAAAGTAGGCACAATCGCTCTTTGTCCTCTGCAGAGCAGATCAGTGCTCAGGGAAATCTCATCCCAGCCCCAGCACAACTTGACTCCTGTGGAGTTTCAGTACTGAATCCTGGCCATCTGTGTCTCACTGCTTCAGCAAGTTTCCTCCTAGTGTTGTCATTAAGCATTTTATACATGCAGTCTTTGCACTTGGAAATGAGCAATGTTGTGCTAATCTAATTCTAGGGCATCAGCTACACTGTGTAAATTTGTTGGGACATGTTATTTGGACCAGAATACATATTTCCTTTCCATTCCCCCCACCTCCCCTAGTCCTCTAACCACATTATATTCAGATATCTGTTCTATTTTACACTACTAGTTATTCACAAAAGAAACCTTGGCTTCCTCAGAAATATAATACTTCTCTATTATTATTGAAAATTATTCATCAGAACCTGTTCTTTATAAGGCACATTACAAAGACATTTATGCAAGAGGAAGGGGTCACATAACATTTCAACTTTTGGTGTTCTGTAGCTTGGATCCTTGTCACTTGTTGGATACTATGTATGTAATGTCCAGTAATGTGGGACTGTAAACATGCTTTTGAAGGAGGTAAACATGCTTATTTCCAAGTGACTTTTCTATTGCCATTCTGCAAAGGTTCATTACTTCTATCATTAAAGGTTTTTCAAAAACAACAAAACTAATAACAAATTTTCTATTTAAAATGAAAAGGAAGATTTCTTCTTTGTTATTAATAGTGAAGTAGCAACCAGATGTCTCAGCCAGCAATGGAATACCTATTTCATTAGCCATTCTTCACAGCAAACAGATGGTTCCTGCCACAAAACACTAAACATCTAAATACATGATGAAAAATGAGCAGATACGGCAATCGGGAAATACAAAGAAACTCTATACCAGGGACACTGAGCACACAACCTAGGTGGCTTGTATGCACAGACCAACACATGCCTTGGTTACCCCTTCAGCTGCAGTAAAAGTGGGGGAAGTTGGAAGTGAATAGGCCAGCAAAGCAAACTGGCAGCTTCTGTAAAGACAGTAGCATCACCTGGCTCAGCTTGACACATGCAACGGGGAGCAGAGGGTTTTTGGGCACAGGTCCTTTGCCTTCCCGCTGCTAAGGAGTCCTGCAAATTGCTGCAAGTGCAAAATACTTCCTGTTTCTGGGATACTAGTAGTCTGTCTTCTCTG
The DNA here is from genome assembly GCA_013399115.1 of Anseranas semipalmata. Taxonomy (NCBI): domain Eukaryota; kingdom Metazoa; phylum Chordata; class Aves; order Anseriformes; family Anseranatidae; genus Anseranas; species Anseranas semipalmata. Next base: position 1,194,574 of record VXAA01003176.1, read on the forward strand.
TATTATCCAAGAGGTTTTCCTCTGTTTATTGAATCTGTATTCAGAGGGCCCTTAAATATTCCACGGCCATAAACCCATCTCTGTGAATTTGTGAAGCATGGTCCAAGGAAAGACACACTAGTGAATGTGTTCAGGGATTTGTGTCTGTTTGTTTTCCTTAGCTCTGGAGTGCACTTTATTGTGCAAAATGGCTGTTCCTCAGAAAAGAGCATGAGGGGCTTCACTGCAGACTCTAACTGCTGTAAGGACAAGTGACCATGAGGAGGGCTGCTGTCATACAGCCCTGCTGTCACGTGGGTGTTCCCAGCAGCTAACTGGGCTGGCAGCTATAGTTTTATATCTTTCTGTCAATAGTACAGATCCAGAAGCTTCTTTTGTAAGTTAAGAAACAAGTGTTTATCAGATTGATTGCCTTTGCTTGTGTGTCAGTTTTCCACTGCTCGGTTGCATGGTCGGGTTGGTAGGGTGCACACTTCTTAGTCATTTGTGGATGTGAGTTAATTTAAATTAAACATTCAAGAGGATTTTCTCACTGAATATGATGCATAGATGCTGTTTATTTTATGTTGCTCTTTTCATGCTTGGCAGTGACAGAAACCCCTATGGCAGGGAGCAAGCAAATTTTAGCCTTATTTAATAGTTTTCTCATGTCTCTGCGTCATGTGATAAGCTACACAACCCTGCTGAGCAGAAATAACTTTCTTAAAAATAAAGGGAAACAAATTGCATCAAGAGTAGACAATTCATAATGATCTGAGTGAGATTTGCACAAAAGTGATTTAGTCTGATCTAGACTGTCCCTGTTTCAAAATAAAATAATCCTCTGAGATGAGGGGAAGGATTCCCACTGACCTGGCAGGGTGCTGGCTGAGGGCGCTTGTGGCCGGATCCTCAAAACCCGATTAGAAAGTCTTAACTCGAGTCTCCTGTGAATCTCCCAGAATAGGAATTGAAGCTCTCTTTCATTATATTTCATCTCATATGGATTTGTGTATTTTTCTTTGAGGATGAATGTAAGTGTCAGAAATTGGGCATAATGGGTGCTCCACAGCAGCTGAAAGTCCTTGGGTGAAGGATCCCCAACTGCTGGCTTGTGCTATGGTCTGGCACCTGTGAGCCAAGTGTGGTAAGAGCCTGGGATAATGAGAGAGGCTGATGAATGTAGAATAGTTTGAGAGAGTTTTTTTTTTTTTTTTATAACAGCACAGCAATTCTGGAAGTATGCAAATGCATTTTTAAATGCTCAGCTCAGGTTATCAGGTTTATTATTCTTTTTAGGTTATTGCAGATGGTAAATTCTTCTTAATCTTTCTTTTAATTTTCCATACATTTGTTTATAGTTTCCTTAACTTTAGGGACATCTGCATTTGTTTCCCCGGTAGTATTAAAGTTGTCACATGTATCAGATTTGTTTTCAGAACATCATTATGCACAGCAGTGCCACCAGATTAAGGAGATGATTATGAACAACCCATACATTTACTTCTCAGTTTTATGCTGGTCTCTAAACTGGCTGAGTGGATCTGATTCGCAGCATGGCTTTTTTTTTTTTTTTCTGCAATATGCATATGATTAAGACCTATAATTAGCTAATGATCTATACAGCAATTCTACAAATTATTTTCCTCTGATTGCCTTCTCCCCACAGAAGTCTATCTGTAGCTTAACAGAAATTTCTGTTCCTGGCTCCTCTAAACCTCAGCTGTGAAACATCTCTTAATGTATAAAGGAAAGTAATATTCCTCTTTATAGCGGTGGAGGTGGCTAGGCAAGCCTCGCAGTTTTTTATGGAGAAATGAGGGGGAAATAAAAATAAATAAAACCAACTAATAGGCACCAAGCAAAAGAAGAGCTTTTTCCAGTTATCCTAAAACTGCAGACAACCATGGTGTCAGCCAGCCGTCCTCTGCAAAATCTTGCGGTGAAGTTATAAACACTGCTTCTGAGGGCAGAGTGACCTGGCTCCTCTGAATTAACCATAAACGTAACATCTCCTTTAAGTGACAACCTGAAACAATAATAGCGTTTAGGGAAACAATGGCCCATCAAGAGCAAGAGATGCTGGAACATGGGGAGTGTTGGCTGTCCTTGACTCTCCGACAGCCCAGGAAATGGTGAGGAAGCACAGATGGAGCCAGTCTGCATAGGCTTCTTCACACTCACTTTTTTTTTTTTTTTAAACAGCAGGAAAATAATGAACAGTGCCAAAGTCCAAATGAGTCACTTCACATACAATAGGAAAAAATCATAGAGAACTGAAGACCACCTTAGACGTAAGTTCAAAAGAAAAATGTATACACATTTTGCATGTATCACTAGTGTTCTTCCGTTAAATCCCCTCTATGAATTTTCCAGGAAAACATGTGACAAACAACAAAGAGAAAGTTCTCTGATTTATATTGTAAGCTAGAATGGTAGAAGAAAATGTTGGAAAATAATCAGGTTAATGTTTTAGAAAAAAAAGAAAAGGGGGGGGGCACATCTCAGAAAAGTTGATTTACAGCCCTATCAATCTTTGTTTAATTTGGTGGCAAACCTCCAAATGGCTTCAGAGGGAGAAGGATTCTGCATGGAGAAAACAGACTATGAACATATTTTTTAGCTTATTCTTTTCCCCTCTTAAGTGACTGAAAATTTAAACTACATTTAATGCAACTGGTTCTCACAGGTAATATGGAAAGCATGCAATAGTGTTGCAACTAAATATTTCTGCACTGACAATACCACAAGTTGTGATAGCCCCTGAAAGAAAAGTATGGTCCTAGGAAGGATGGGTTTCAGCCACTAGAAGTAAACATGAAAGCTCATGTCCTCAATTAGAGGAAAGGGTTGGAAGAAAATGTGGCTATGGCAGAACAGTATGAAAAGCAAGTAAAAAAAAAAAAACAGTGAGGTTAAAGCCAAAGACCATCTGCAAGAATGGCAAAAAAAGATCTGAAGATCAGATTTGAATGAAACCTTTGACATCAAAGGCATTGTGCTGATTGATTTCTGTAGCTTTGAATTAGGGCTTTTAATTGATTGAAATTATTATGCCAGAACATATATATCAGCAAAGTTTTAAAACCAGGTTTTTGCAAGCTGGTGGCCTATTATGTGTAAGAAAGTCATGGTGGAAACAACAACTTGGATGACAGTTGCATTTATTGTTCATGTTGAATCATATTTTATATTTTGGTCTCCAGACCGTTTTGTTATATCTTTGTACTCCCTTGGCATCGACTGAAAAGATATTCATGGTTAATAACAGTTGGGCAAAAAATTGAATTCCATCTGTTTCTTCCATAATAAGTAACTGGAATGAAGGACTTAACAGAGAACTCCTTCTTGTTAAACACCACATCAATGCTATTTGTGGTTTATGTCTGAAACTCTTACTCAATGTATTTGTGCAAAGAAAAACTGCTTTCCTATGCAGAAGTCCATATGATCAGACAGCAGTGCCAGCTGATCATCCAATCTGGCAAAAAACCCACAGCCACTTCTGATGTGTAACAGCTCATGGATTTTTGACTGGTACATCAAGATAATTTTAGTAGGATAAAAGTTTTCTATGGAAAAATCAAATGAATGGGAATTTCATGTCTCTCTAACAAGCACTTTAATTGCGACAAATTCTTCCAGAAATGTGTATAGATTTATTAAAATGTTTCTTATTCTTTCATAGATTGGACACTTTAAGGCTTTCTATCCATCTTTTTTCCTGTTCTGTTTTAAATTGTGCTTACAGCTGATCTGAAGGTGAAGGAAAAATTGTTTTCTGAAAGGATATAAATGTTAGCTTTTGGATGTTGAAATCCATCTGTCATTAGAAACTTGATCTAGTGAAATAGTTATGTTATTTGGACAAGATATAGACAGAAGGGCAATAAAGAAAATAAACCCAGAGAAAATATAGTCATAAGCATTGAATACCTGCAGCTCTAGTGACCCCTGAGGCCAGGGTGGAAGCTGGGGATCTTCTGAGCAAAGACAAAAGAAATTGGTAGTGAATATTATATTAAAATACTTTTGTATGTCTGATATAACTGAGAATAATGTGAACCGAATCTTAAATATTACTATATTTCAGCAGCATCACCTCAGCCTACTCTCTTTAGCAGAATAAGTTATGAAGAAATTGGCACGAATTTACCAATAGAGAATGAGACTAGAAATGGATAAACAATCCATAGATATCTGAAAGTAAGCATTGGCAGCCCCCGTTGACGCTGAACCCGGTGGTGCTGTTACGTCCCAGTCCTTCCCTAATCATTGCCAGAGAGACTTAGCTATCTCTAGAGCAAATATTAACTCTGCTGCTAGATGAGATGTTTGTCATTACAATAGATAAAACAGAAATTTGAGCTGAATATAGTTGTTCCTGACTAAAGGAACTGAAAGGTGGAGTCCAAGAGCTGCAATATGCTGTTTTATTCTTTTCCTGATGAAATAATGGATTGGAAACTATCACGTATTAATCGTTTTTATTAGATTTCCTTTCTATGTCCCTCTTATGTCCTTTCTGTCTAGTTTATGACTTCACATACAATTATAATCTAAAGGTGCAGGTCACCATGTTCAAAATGTTACACCCGTTTCTGGCAACATCCTCATAAATAGCCTGGAGCATATGCTTCCTGTATGGTCCCCCTCTCTTAGGGAGAAAGGCTGTTATTGCTGATAACAAATCAGCTCCTCTGTGATTCATGGGAATAAAGAGCCAATATAATCTTAAGCGTTGCTGTCTCAGTGACAGCCGTACCACTTGATACTGTGTCCTTACTCAGGACTTCCTAGAATGGCGTGGTCATCACCTCCTGATACTCTTTGGCACCGGTGAAGTCTACAATGCCCTTGGGTGAAATGACTTTACTTTTTTGGAACAGAATTTTATTTCCTACGTCAGTAGTTTTCACAGATTCCATGGAAACTACTTTCAGGACCTCATCTATTTTCTATGTGAACTTAATGGGTGATTTGCCTTTCAGCATTTGAATTATTTTTCCAATCAACTGTTGTTTCTCTGTGAGTGTGTATTTTTTAATAAATAAACTCTTTTAACAAACTATCTCCTAATCCTCAGAGAAGTGAGAGAAAACTGCAAGAGCTAGTTTCTCTGCTACAGCTTTATCCTCAGATAAAGTGCTCTAGAGATCAGAAATAGGGAAGGGAAGTCCTGTAGTTAAATCATTTGAAGCTTGCGGAACATGAAGGGCACATCATCTGAACTAGTAAATGTTTCTTCAGAGACATTTCATCTATGCCAGTGTGTTTTGTGGATCTTTCACAGAAGGAACTGGGTATTGCAATGAAGGTGTTTTTTCTTTTTTTTTTTTTTTCTTCTCTCAACAGAATCTCTCAGACTTAGGGGGATGCTTTAAAACTGTTTCTTACAGCTATAACTTAATGCCTCAAAACAAATCAGGTTTTAGCCTAGAGCATATTGTGGGTCTGGGGTTTCACCTGCAAGGCATTATTGTTTTTAAAAAAAAAACAAAAAACAAAAAAAACAGCTGTGAGTGTGATCTTGAAAAGACACAAAAGCATAAAAATACCTAATAGAAGTAGCATCAGAAAGTCATTTTAACACTGCACTTGGAAACATCCTATGAGCTCCTTCCCCTCTAGATTCAACCTAAATATCCAATTTGAGGACCACACTATGTCATTAGTTGCTACCTTCAAATATAACAGGCATTTCTCAATTCTATTAAATGAAGGGTCAGTCTTTCCTTCTGAAGTAAATTCAACAATCATTTCATAGCATATTGTTACAATGGTTTCCACTTGCAAGTCAATTATATATCTATATCTATCTATCTATATATATACATACATACTGTAAGGCAAGAACAGGCTGAGCAACATAACATCAGTAAAGACAGTTTTTCAGGGGTCTGTGACTGACGGCTGGCATCAGCTGTAGCCCACATAAGCTCCTGTGTTTTGGTAGCTGATTTATCTGTGTTGTTCTCCCATTTTTGACTCTTCTGCAGATAGAAGCATTCATCCAGACAGAATGAAAAGTAGTTGTTATAAGCTCCATTTTTAGATTCAATTTATTGCATTCTCAATGTTTGTTTAATAAAAAGACCTCACCACATCAAATGACATAATTTAGCTCATTTAGGAATGACTTTCTGATCAGGATATCCTAATGTCAGTGTTATTTTCTACCTTTCTCTGATAGTGATCCTACTTGCTGCATTATTTTTAGAGAGCTGTCTATTGATAGCAAGCTTTGTAAGGATGACCTTTGAAGATGCACAACAGCCTCTGCCTGCCCCATCCCACCTCAAAGCAGGCACTCCTGTTCCTGATAATAAAGGGTGCTGCTTCACAAGTGCAAGTCACTACCCGACTTGATTCTGTCATTTTCAGTTTCCTAGGGATTACAGGGAACATCACACTTTATTATGTGTTGTATATTTTTTCATTGTCTGCTTTGTGTGACAGATTTTTGCTTCTATTCTAACAGGAAAGCTGTTTTCCACACACCTGTGCTTCTGGGGCAGGCAATAATAAAGCCTGGAACGCCCTCCTTCACTCAATTTAAAAGTAAGGTTTAAAGAAACCTAACCAACCAGCAGGCCTTCTGCAGTGCATTAGTGAGTCAATTCATTCAATTCATCAATTCTTTCATACGTGTGTGTGCGTGTGTGTGTGTGTATAGATATTCAAATGGAATCTCTCTCTCTCTCTCTCTCTTTCTCTCTCTCTCTGGATATTCAAATGGATATATATAATCTCCTTACCTCCAGTGGGAGGAATCTGGAGCCCACCCTCAGCAGTTGTTGAGGTATCCGTTGGAGCACTGCAACATTTTTCTTTCCGCTGTACAGAGCGGTCGAAGGGGACTGTGGATGCACGGTATTGAGGTGGGTTACCAGTTCCCCAGGCTCTCAGGTTAGCAGAGTGAAGACTGCAGGCACGTGACTGTAAGTCATGGTAGGGGGAATCTGGTGTGCTGCTGCTAAGAGAAAATAGGCTCTGTGGAGCAGCACTGCAGCTTCGCAGTAGCTTAGGATAGTGGATAGGAGGATTACTTGGCAGTTACCGTTTAGTCTGATCCTGGAAGGATCTAATTGTGAAAGTTTGTCCAAGCTTTTCACAAGATGCCAGAGCATTCAGCACCTCAAAGAGTCCAGGCCAGAAATGGAAGAAAAAGAAAATGAATGCTCCCAATGACTGCCAAATCTCTTTATTTATACAAATCTGGCACTTTATAAAGAGTTTGCTGTGTCCTCATAACAATTTTATAAAATATAAACATTCATTAGAATGTTTTTATAGTCTAAATGTGATGATTTGTTATTTTTTTAATTTTAAATGGGACAGACATTTATTGTTAAAAGTCTGGTGGAAGTAGAGAACTATTTCCCTGCTTATCTCCCTTAGGAAATTGGCCAATCAATTTTTAGCTCCTATAAAATGGGATGGAAGACAGTTCCCAAGGACTAGACTTGGAGAGCAGATTGTGGAGGTCCGTCTCATCCTGCTTAATGCAGTTCAGATGTAGGAGGCCCCACCTACTCTAAAAGATGGTTAGCTTCTAGTGATTTTCCATAACTATCATAATTAGATCATTTTTAGTGCTGTACAGTGCCTGTCTGCAGTGAAATAGCTCTGGTGAAGGAACTGACACAGATTGTATGTCACAGCATGTGTGTGCAGGAGAAATTGGTTCCTATCTTCCTGTCCTGACCTCCCTCCCCCAGAATTAAATTTTCAGACACACCCAAACTTAAACATAATTGCTTGTTTTTTAGGGATCAGTGTAAAGGAACACAGAAAATTAATTCCATTTTCATCCAACTCTGACACAGACTGTGGGGGTAATAAGCTTTGAGGAACTGTGGCGTGAGTAATTCCAGTAAGAAGATTTGTAATCATGGGCTGTGTATCCTGTTGGTTGATTCTGAGTACAGGAACAAAGTTTGCAGTGGCAGATGAGTTGTCTCCCTCGGGCACCCAACCGAATGCTCAAGAGAATCTGAAATTGGAGAATTAGAGTAGAAAGTGCATCTGACAGCCCTCAAGCATTTGTTTGCCTCAGTACGCTTACCACACAAGTTCGCCACAGTTTATTACCTTAAATTGATTGTGAAATGTTGCCATTGTTTTGAGATTTCCTCACAATGTTTCCACTATACTAGTAATGGGGCTTTCACATGATTTTAGTGCAATTTCACTTCCATCTCAACTGAAGTTAGTGACGTGCTATTATCCTTTTTGTTTGAATCAAACGTATCCTTTCAAAGTGCATCTTCTGGTGATCCTCTCCTCTCACTGCATTCTGGTTCATATCCGGGAGTGCCTGAATCTGACTGCTTTGCTAGTCCAGTGTGAGCACCCTGAAAACCATACAGCAATGACAAGTCTTCTGTACTACTTGCTGACGTATAGATATCCTGGACATACGTTGAATTGCGTATTGATATAACCGAACGCGTACCCTGGAGGTGTTTTCTATTCCTTACACTGGGGGGTCAAATCAGGCAGGCTGAGGCACATCTCCCAGCCGACTTAAAGCATCCTCGGTTGGGAGGAATTGGACGGCCGCGTCGGAGTGGTCCAGCGCTGCTGCTCCTGGAGCTCTGGTGCTCTGTGTGCAGGTGCCGTGGCAACCGTTGCCAGGGAGACTGCCTCTGTGATGACCAGTGCCACGCTCCCCTGGCTCGTCTGCAAGCCAGTGCGCCTTCAGAATAGCAGATGCATCACTTTGAATGAGTAGGAAGATGCAAGAAAGTTGCTAATTGGGCTTCTGTTGGTAAATGCAATTGATTCTTTTTCAGAGTGTACGGTAAAATAATTTCACTGTTTCTTAGCTTATCTCCATCACATTCAGTTTTGCAAGTAGTTTTCCAGGTATTGAGTGTGTTAACATCAACCTAAAATGCTGCCAGAGGTAGACCTGAAGCCTCCCCTGCCCTGCCACTCTTTGAGTCCTCCGTATTGAATCCGAACAGTGAAGCTGGTGCAGATGGAAATAGAGAAGGGGAAATGTGAATATGTAAGAACCTGGAAAATAAGCATTACCATATGCTTAGAACAATGCTAAATGGTGGTAATTAGTGGCTATCCCATTGCATGGAACTGAGGGTGTCCTAATTTTTTCCCCCCTGTGATACTCCTATTCACATCACTGTGAAGTATCTTGGGGAAACATTGCGTAATTCAGGAGCAGGGGAACTAGCTGGCTGATTTTGCTGGATGATCTTGTACTGTTTCATTTCTGTGTGATATTATTCCTCCATCCCTAAATTTTGTTTTAAGATAAATTCTTCCTAAAGGATTTCTGAAGTGTAACTAACATTTGTAAAGAATTTTGTTTCACACACACAAAAAGCAATGGAACAGCATTGTGACATGACACTTTATTTGGCTTTATGCATCTATTAATTGTCTTCAAATAGCTTTTTGGCTCAACGAAAAGAAATGCTGGATGCAAAATTTCAATGTCAGCAACTTCATATCCTCCCTATTGCCTTATTTACTTCTTTCTTGAAAATCTCACTTGTGTTCTTAATTTTCCTGTGTGCTTTCAGATCAGGCTGCTTATTGTAGCAGATGAATTGTGCTCTGCAAACAATACTTTCACATTTGTTAGTGGCAGGGATAGAACCATGTTGTTTTATTATTTTGGCAAATGTGATCTAGGAGACATTCAGTTTGTCTTCATAATCTGTTTTCCAATTACTGTTTTCTGTTTCCTTAACTGATCCTTTAAAGAGCTTTCTTTCCACACCCTTTGCATTGTCCTTTTTTCAATTAGAGAAAGTAAAGCTACCATAAAAAGAATCTGGTGTAAGACTCTGCTTTAAGTGGTGCTGCTGTATCAGGGAATGAGGATGGTACAGTGCCATCCTCAGAGAGGTTATTCCCACTGCTCCAGGGTTCCTATATCCCATCATTCAGACACTCTGCAAAAGTCACTGGATGATCTTCAAAATATCAGCAGCAATGTCATCAAAGATCTGCAAAGTACAATGGTTAGGGGACGGTACAAAACACTATTTCAGGACTACTGGAAATTTCCATGAAATGGGGAGATGTGGAAAAAATACTGAAAAACTTTGCAGGTTGTAAGCTAAATGTTACTGTAATGATTCGTGGATCTGTATGGATCACAGAAATTTGAGGGAAGCTTTCTACAGAAAGAGAATAATATTATGCTACATCATCTGGTGCCTGCAAGATACAAAAAACAGGGATTTCTATCCATAATTGTCTATGCATGCATATATATATATATATATATATATATAAAACTTTTTACTGCATATAATGTGCTAAGTGTAAATTGGACATCTTCCTTTATTCCAGATAAGAATTTCCTCTATTTTAAATATGGTTGCAGCAAAGAAAAAAATAAGAATAGATACAGGACTTGCTTCTCCAGTAGAAAAAGGCTTCGTAAACCAATAGCAGTACTTTAGCTTATTGAGAAGCTAGGCAGAATGTTTCTGCCAGCTATGCTGGTGTAAGGGATTCAGCAGCAGTGTGTGGCCAAGGAACATAAGGAAGAGTGACCTTGGTATCCTTAAATCTCATCTTTCTTCTTCTTTGTTTTGATGAAGCTATGCTAATTTGGGAAATTTATATTATTGTGATCTAAATGAGAAATAATATACTAGCATAACCTACATAACAAAAATAAGTACTTTTTGAAGTTGTTCAAATTATTTTAAATTCAGTTTTGACCATTTGTCTTAGTACTTGTACCCCAAAGAAACAAATAATGAATGTGGTTATATTTTAAAAGACAATTTAAACTCAGATTTGATACCTACTCTCTTTGCTCTACTTGGTCTCATCTGTCTTTTTTTTTTTTTTCCTTTTTTTTTCTTTCTCTTTTCTGTTATGCTGATGTTTTTTCTGCTCTAATAACGTGACTGAGGCTATTTCTGCTGGCTGCTGCCTAAACAGCTTTTTATAGAATTTACTTCTCGGTCAAACATTCTGTATTTTTTTGATTNACTCCCAAAATATAACTATTATTGTTTTACATTTTTAGATATATTTTAAAATAATGTATTAATGATATGTGTAAATATGTAGAATATATAGAATCACACCCATATATCTAACGTTAATTTAAGTGAGAAATTAAATAATATTTTTCTTTTACCTTGCAGAGCAGAGAGTTTGTTAGTTCTTACAGTTTGCGTAACAGAGAAACAGAATAGATCTTTTTTTGACATCAGGGACATTGTATATTATTCCAGAAGGACACAAAAAGATAAAGTTAGTGCCTATCTTTAAAGGGACTGAAAAGGAATTACTATTGATGAGTCAGCTTTGCTTCAATGCATGGAAAAATACTGGAACTGAAAATCAAGCCAACTATTTGTGAGTAGTAGAAAAAAGCAGAGTTAAAAAAAAAAAAAAAAAGAGAGAGAAGTTGTAGTCAAATATATATTAAATCTATTCATTTTCCACCCAGTACTGGGTAATACCCCTCATTGGTAGAGAAAAGGTATTACATATTGTTACATTTCTAGAGCTGTGGATATTGTCATAAGCAAAGGAAATATAGACTCAAGGTACAATACAGACACAAGATGCATCACTACAAAATGGAGTCAAACTCTAAGACTATACTCAGTGATTCTCAGTGGTCTGCTGTCAACTATTTTGATTAGCTAGTTGGATAGCAGTTTAGAGACTGTACTCTCTAAATTATATTTGTAGATGCTATTCTCCTGAGAGTGTCAGTAACCATTTTCAAGCATGGGTTGGACTTTGAGATAAGCATTAGAGCTGGACATCATGGTATTGCTTCTCACTCCCTTGACATGCTTCAGCAGCAAGTGCATCTCCACTGAAGTGGGAGAGATCTTCAGTATAGGACCACCATCTTTTGCGAGGGTTCGATTAGGCTGATACTGATCACAAATGAACCTGGTTCACAGATAAGGTCACGTTAAAAGTGGTCACTGGGAAATGCTGTAGGTGTGACAGGGTAGACAACAGTTTCTGCTGAGAGGTGCGAGATCCTTGGAGCTGGCTTGCGGTGTCAGCCTTGGGGCACCATGTTCAGGAAGGACGGGCTTTTTAAGATGGTCATTGGGTGAGCAGCCAAAATGATCAGAACCTGTAAAACTGTGAAAGGACTGGGCTGGTTAAGTCATTATTTAGTCTAGAGGGGACAAGACGGAAGCATGTTGTCTTCAGACATACAAAATGTTTCTCCTAAAATGGTATATTCTGGGTAAAGCAAGAAGCAATGGAGGAACTGCTGCATGATAGGTTTCTGTTAGATTTTAGCAAAATATGATGGCTAATTATGAGGTTAAATAAGCATTGGGATAGATTGTTGCAAAAGGATCTCATTACTAAGGGCTTTAACAGTGAAGTTAGAGAAATCTGTCAGAAATAGCTGACATGCAGTTTGATCCTGCCTTGGTGGAGGTAGATAGCTTAATGAATGACCTTTTTATTTCCCTTCCAGCTTTATTTTTTAAGTTTTTTTTGATCAGAAGAAAAGATTCCAGAGCAAAAAAGAAGCTTGTATTTCAATCCTGCTGCTCACTCAGATTTTGGATATGGAGAGTGTTCTGAAGAGCTGACAATGGTATTTTGAAAATAGGCACATGTGGAGTTTGACAAGATATAAGAAAGTTTTAAAGATGGGCCCATGCAACCTTTAGAGGACCTCTCTCTCCTTTTCTGTAGTATGCTAGCAATTAGGGTGACTCTTCCTCTCTGTAATGCCACAATGTTGTTTGATTTATGGATAGGCTGATGTTTTTCTCTTTCAAAGATTTTTCTTTCTTCATCTATAAAAAACTGCTCTCTTGGAGGCTTTTGATTAACATGGAACAAAGAAACATTATTTCACTGTGAGAATATTTTTGTGGTACTAGAAATATTCTCAAGGGTGTGAATTTTATGGGGATTGTTTAGCAGCACAGATTCCACCTAGTTTCCCACATTTGCTTTATAATTTGAAGTCTGAGTTTAAAATTCAAGTATTACCACTCAGTTTTCCCTAGTAAAACCCTATTAAAACCATATTTCTGAAACAAAAATCACAGTATGACCAAAACAGTTGGAATGTTCTCACTAAGGCGTATCTGTGATACTCGATAGCTATTGGCATTTTAGATTTATGAAAAGCTGGCGTGAGACTTTCACAAAACAGAGCTTTTGATTTATTATTAATAACAAGCAGAAGCATGCATTGAAAAACAAATTGCACAATGTGATAAGCTAATGAGTATTTTAAAAAATGAGTATTTTTACTCTAATTTCCTGTACCAAAAGTGATTGTGCAAGTGCATAATAACTTAATTTGCCCATAAGTAGTCAGAAAAATGACCCCTCTCAGAGTACAAAATTATTTTTTGCTTTGATTTCAATTTTTTTTTTTAATGTTTACAGGATGAATAAACATGAAACTGCCTTTGAACATGTAACAGGAATTGGTTTTGTTAGATGCTGTAATCCACACTCAGAAGGCCATTGATTCATTTATGTGATCTTTAAATTGGCATTTTTTTTTTCCAGATATGGGTAGCTCATTACTGCTTAATTGTTTACAGAACTACCAGGAGAACTACTGAAATTAATTCAGTTGTTCAAGACAGCTTACCAGCTCCTGCCTGAATATTGACAATCATCCAATTTCCCATTCATAGGAGTTTCCTTTCTATTTTTCACTGGTATTTAGTTCTACTAAATATCTACCTGATTTGTCATTGAGATTTATCTAAAAAAAATGACCAATACTATTTTAATCATTTTTTCACTTATTTTTTGAGTACATCTTTGGTTAGGATGAAAAGGTGGAGCACGTTATAACATATTTGTAATAGTCTATTTCTGTACATGGCAATACATTATTATTGGGACAGTGGGTAGGGGAGGAATAGTGTGATGAAGAAAACAGTTTATTAAATATATGTCAGTCCACTTGTTTTAGGAAGAACAGTTTGGAAGACCAAAGTACTCCTAGGTTTCTGTTTTTGCAGTGCTACTGGCTGATGTTGACCTAGTTTCTATAACCAGATTTATCAAAGTGTTCTTTTTTTTTTTTTTTTTTTTTTTTTTTTTTTTTTTTTTTTTATTGAGGGAGAAAATATATGTGATCCAATGCAATTCTGTCCAAGCACCAGGGGCCCAAAACAAATTTTATTGAATATATAAAACAGATTCCATTGATGAAAGGATGTATGTGAAATTCTGAGCCAATATATATATAAAAAGTCCTCAGCAGGTTTAAGTTCTGTAAGTCATGTGGATAATAGAACTGGATTATATTTTCAAAATATCTTGTTTATTAGAGCATGGTATTTAAGATATTTAAGATTAGTGATAGCAAAGTATAATACTATCAATGCATATTTTGTGGCAAAGAAATGAACCATCAGGAAAATTGTTGATTTTGTAATTAATAAAAGTTACTGCAGATTTGAAGTTATGTTCAAACCTGTACTGTTTTCTGCAGGAAGTCTTACTTGCTTTCTTTCCGGGAAATTGTCCACCCTTCATCCCAAGGAATAGTCCTTCCATTTCCTTACCACCGGTCTGCAGTGGCATGTGCTCTCATTCTTTTGTTATGTTTCTGATCTAACTTTAGATTAATAGTGGGAACTATGGTGAAGTTGTTTACATCAATGACGCAGCTCCCTTTGACATCAGCAAATCTGTATTCCGTTATCCTTATATCTGTGTTTCAGGCGTTGTATGGTAGTCTCAAGTAGGTTTGTGCTTGTTAACTCTGGAACTATAAGTTTAAAGTGTTGAAGAAGTGCTTATCAAAGACAAATTTGTAAAAAATAGGACTATATGGAAAAAAAAACATATGAAAAAAGTAGGACTAAACATAAAATTAGGACTACAGTCCTACAGGACTACCTTTTTAAAACTGTTAATCTAATTTGGCTTTCTATGCTTGCACCTACAAAATAGGTAAAAGACTGCATAAGTGCTCATTCTGCGTCTAGTCCAAAACCATTTCAGTCAATGACATGCACTTACTGAGGTCAGTGGGCTTTCACTCACTCCCTTCCGCATGCCTATGGGGTTGAGATACGTAAAAGAGATGAATATATAGGTTTAATGGGCAATCAGATTAGAATTTTTTTTGCCTTCTGTGGTTATTATCCAGCTATGCATTTCTCACTTAGCCCCAGAGTCCATACTAAAGCAGTCTTTACATCTCTAAAATCCTTGTGGAAGTAGCATGAAAGATGCAGAGCTACCTTTTCCAAGTGTTCCAGCAAAATGCTTAAATCAGGTAAAGCTGCACAATATTGCCTAACAATTTTGAAGCACATCTAAAAATCTATGTGTGAATTTATTGATTTGCATGACAGCAGTCAAGGCCATTTACCATAAAGTGGACAGGAAAGTTGCATTTGATTTTAAAAAGAACGCTGACTCTTCAAGGAAGCAGGTGAAGAAGTACATTCAACTGCATAGGATATGTTTAGTAAGCACTCCTGAAAGTTAAATAAACAGTCAGAGCAATCATAAACATCTAGTTTTTACTAGTTTTCAAAATCTGATATCCCTGATGTTTGGGAAAAATATACAAAGAATATTTTTGTCAAAATCTTGTGTCTGTTTTAATAGGCTTAAGATTGCATATATCTTTTGCATGATAGGCCCTTAACATAAAGTGCTGAGCATGCTGCCCTTCATCTACCAAAACTCTGAATATCTTGCTTAACTTTGAAGAAATCAACTTGCCATTTATGATAGGGCTGAGAATTTCCTGACAGCTCATCTGTCTGCCAATAAGAGAATTTCACCTTCCTAATATGGGCCTGATTATGCACTCGTGATCAAATAAATGCTTGTGATGACACTGATGTAACTTTTTAAAGATAAAACTGTGATAGAACTACTGGTGAATATTTATTATGGTAATTTGTCTTTCAAAACTTGGTATCTGTAGTCACATGAATCAGTTATTTCTCCACAGAATGACCTGGTCTGTCCCAAACTCCACTGAGTTTTTTGAGAAGCTTTAGGCTTGCCTCTCTCTCATATTTCTTCATTTTCTATCTTGGAAATAAATGGTCTTAAACAGGTCTTTACTGTTTCTGTGCTGGTAGAAAAGGAATATTGTGGAGAGCAGGGAACATCTCAAGGTATTTTGGAACCTACCTTTTAGACTCACTCCATCCTGGGTGAGGAATGTCTTGATGTTAACTACTTGTGTGGAAATTACAGTAATCCAGTATAAGATAAAATACAAAGAAGCACACATTATCCTTTCATACATACTAAACAATTTTTTAGAAATTTTATTCAGACAGGTAAATAAGTGAAAGAAAACCCCACCGTTGCAATCTGCTTAGTGACAGATCAAACCTAAAGGTTGCCTCATATACTCTTTCTCTTACCCATGATAGCCATGGGCTCTCTGTTAGAGGCTTTTGAGGCTTTGGGGTAGGGATTCTCTCACTCTCTGGCTGTCTTCTGTGGAACCATCCCACTCCCTGTGAAATGCACTTGGTTTTATAGCCATATTCCTTCTTGGAGTCCATTCCAATCCGGATTTTCCCTCTTATTTTTTTTTTTCTAAATTTTCAGTGGAAGGTTTTGATGTGCCTCCCATTAAATTACAAAGAGCCTCCCCTCCCTTGGGATGCACAAGTCCTGTCTGCAGACCAGTCTTCATCCTATGTATTTGACTAGCTTGCAGGCAACTCCATGATTGGAAGGAAGGCCTCATTTTCCTGTTAGTGGCTGAGGGTGTCCTCTCCTTCAAGGAATAACTGGTGTGAGAGGCTCTGGTTGGTTACCAGAACCATTCAGATGGGGCTTTTGATTTGCTGTCATCTCAGTTGTGGTTACAGTTGTTTGTGTGGATGCGTTATAAAATGTATCCCCAAAATATTTCAGGGTAAGAGTAAACTCTTCCAAGTGTTCTTATTCAACAGTATTATTTCTTTATAATGTGTGTGTGTTTGTATTTCAGTGCTAAGTGTCTCAGTCTTCTGAGACTTGTAATTGATTGTCTATAGACTGTGAGAAATGCTTCATATATGCATCCAGATGAGATTAATGCACGTGCACCACAACAGGCTGTTGACTGCTGTTGACTGAGCCTGGACATATTAGTAATTGAACACTTCTGGATGATAACATATGTAAAGTGACCACAGTGAACACTACATGTGAACACACAGTGAACACAAGTGAACACTACATGGGAGAAAGATGAGAGCAAGGCTTCAAGAACATGGCAAGTAAATTGTAAGACTGGTTACCTCTGTGACGTATATCATAGTCCTTAATATATGACAGCACATACCAAATAAATGTGAATAAACTAGAAATGATACAGGTTCTCTCTTTTTTTTTTTTAGCATCAGTGGACTTTTCTCTCATATATATATATATATATATATATATATATATACATATATATATAAAAAAAACATACAGCATGAAATGAAAATGCTGATAAGAAAGCCCAGATCAAATTGCTTTCAGAGCCTGGATAAGTTTTTGTTTGTTTGTTTTTTGTTTTTGTTTTCCTCTTTCTATTTTTTTTCTGGTACACCCACATATATATTTCTCTCCAGCTTCCAAATCTTGTACAGTCTCAGAATAACATCAAATCAATACACATCCAATACTTGCTTTTGCCTCAACTGAAAAGAGCTAATGGTGCTGACAGTCTTTGAAAAGCTTTCCAGTTGGCCCAATATGGAATAAATTACCCTGAAAAGGAAGTAGAACTTTTTTCCAGCTATGCTATTATTGTAGTACATTCCATCAGCACTACCTTTAAGTGTTTAATAATACATTATAGCACAGAAAAAAATGCTAATGGAGGAATCTACCTTTATGATGGAAAAACTGCTGCATACTTTGTTTCTCCTGTTTTTTTTTTTTTTTTTTTTAAGAGAAGCACTCCTCAAAGCAAGAATTGTGATTTTTGTATTACAGCTTCAAGCACTGATTCTTTAAGAAGTAAATACATTTAATGCAAAATTCTTATGTAACTCAGGAAGTAATTTAGGAAGAAAAAGGACTATACCATTATGTTACACTTTCTAAACATAGGTGCTAACCATGACTTTATTTCAAGAGGGTTCTTAAGCACGTCTCACTTTAATTCTGTAAATCTATTGATGCTATTATGACTTCTTATGTATTAGGATGCCACACATGTATACTAAGGGACGTGCTCTTGCCACAAAAGGGGAAAGGATTTAATCTTCTCTCTTATTTCTTTGTCCTTTCCTATCCTATCTCTTTGCAAATGTCCTCGCCTTTATATCCTCGTCAAAGATTTTACTTCATATTCTGTCCTTCCAGTACTAATTTATTCACTTATTTCTCCAGAGAGGTCACCACACACATTTTGTGGATCAGAAGTATTTGATGCCATACCAGCTTAGGTAGTATCTCTTACCTCATCACTATCCCCAGCCCTCACTGTGTTTTTACCTCTTCAGCTGTGCCAACAAAATTGTTTGTAGAGTCGTGCAGTGAAACTCCTCAGGGTGAAAAAATATAAACAGGATTTCATAGAGATTGTTTAAAAAACTGTTTCAGGTTTTTTGTCCGGTTCATAGTGTGGTCCCAGATCTGGCTAGCTGTCACCACTGCAATGCAGTTCACTACATCACAGCAGTGGAAATAAATGGGCAGTCATGGAAGGGCCAGGGCTGGCATGGGGTAATGCTTAAGACGGTATTTCTGGCAGGGCTTCATACCTCAGACCAAAGCCTGAGGACAACACTGTTTTAAGTCTACTGGAAATGAAGGTAGCCTATTTCCAGATGTGAAGTTGAGAAGTCTGTGGGGTAATTGTAGCTGTTGTAGTTGAGGACTGCCTGACCTCTCCCATTTAGGAGAAAACTATTTGTGTAGCATTCAAAAATAAACAGGTTGTCTCTACACGCAATCATAAGTGGTTTAAAAAAATGATTAAATTCATAAGACTGTAGGCTATGAAAAATTGGTGTTTGCTTGTTTATAACATCTTTAAGCTTGTGCCTATAAACAGTTGAGATTCGTGCTGTTCTTATGAAACACTTTTTGAAATCCCATGTGAATTCAAGCCTTGATACTGCGATGCCAAGGTACAGAATTGCCTTCAAAATCTGGGGGGGCTGCGAGAGATATTGTAGGTCTCATGTGAGGGTGACACTATCATCTTATTCCCCAAACGAATGTTTCCTCCCAACTCAGTATCCAGAAGTTAGAATCCTGTGGCAAAGAGATGGTGTAGGTAGATAAGTCTGTGAAAACAGCTGAAAAATGATTGTATTGATAAGTGATTATGAATGCATATGTGAATCTTTAAATATGAAATTTTTTCCTACTCTTTTTTTTTTTCCTGATTGTACAGTGAGTCTAAGTGTTCATAACACTGTTCACCTATAGCTTTTGCTAATAATACTGTCTGCACCTAGGGATGATGGAAATTCTGTACTTGTAAATTTTCAGAGCATCTTTCAGAGTGAAACTCACCAGATAGTTATATAAAAATGTATTGTTTCTTGATCAGAAACTTTTCCCATCACAATTTACGTTTTTTTTTTTTTTTTAAATCTGAAATGAATTTTATTATTTGTATGTTACCAATGAAGAAATTATTTTCAAATTTTTGTTTAGTTTACATGTTACAAAAAGAAAACAATCAGGTCATGGGATCAAGTATTTATTCTGGCAAAGTTTTAGCGAAGACCATTCCATGTATTTTTTAAATAAGAAAAATATTTTTATAGATTTGTTTTGTGTTTTTTAGTTGCTTTTGGCAGCAAGGATAGGCAAAGAGAAGATAGTCTACATGAAGCTGTTTGCTCTCAGATTTCACCATTTGTTCTAAAGTGATAGGTATACAGATTGGGAGAGCAAAAGAATAGCAGGAAAAAAACAAAACAAAACAAAAGCAAACAACAACAACAAAAACCCAACCCAACTACACATAACCTAACAAGATTGTTTGAAGGGGCTGTAATGTAGATGATGGATTACTGTACAAAAAAAAGACCTATTATTCTTTGTCAGTTAGTGGGTGGCAAGAATTTAATTTCCAGTTATCTAGCACTGCTTTTGGTTTGCCCCAAGACCATAGCTATGTTTTACATTAGAATTCACCTGGGTAGTTGCACCCTATTAGCAAGGTAAAAAGGGAAATGAGAAAGAAAGAATGGGAGAAATAAAAAGCAGTGATGGTGGTTTAATACCAAGAATGGATGAGAGACTTCATGACCTTTACAGTGAAATTGGAATATAGCCAGGGAGATGAAGATGTTACTCCTTCCCTTTTCCCCTATTTGGGATGAGCATCCCCCCCTTTTTTTTTCCTTACAGTCTGAACTGTAATATCAAATGCAACCATTCCAACTTGTGGGTATGTTATTGATGGCTGTGATACCACATGCTTCTTGATATCATGGTGGTATTTACCAATTCCTGGATATATCACCACATTCACCAATTCCTGAACATACTGCCACACTGAACAAGTTTCTCACATGCTAATCATAAAAGAAGCCCCATCAGATTTTCCAGTTGTAGCAAATCCCAGATGCAGGTCTCTTCATGTTAGGAAATTCTGGTTTGTTGCACAAACCTCCACAGAAATGCTGAATACATAAGTTGATTTTATTTCAAAGATATTATGCTATATGATATTATATACTAATATATGACATCTTCCTACATTTCAAGTAATGAACACCTAAAACCTCAGACCAAGAGACATGTTAATAACTTTCCGACCATCTCTTTGGTATTTTGGTAAAAGGAGCTCACTATAGTCTTGAGAGTTTTTGATTGATTTGGCACACATCTAGCTAAAAAAAAATAAAATCCCTTCTTGCCTATGAAAACCAACTCTGGAAGTAATACTGATGAGGAATGAATGACTGGGATGGATGATATTAAGGGCAGAAGAAGGAGAGACATGGGAAATATTGAGGTATTTTGCTAGGATTTCCATTGCTATATTATATGTTACCACATAGATAGAATCAACATGTTGGTCCAGAGCTCTGGTTCTGTGTCTGAGTTGCAGTTGATATTTAGTGTCTGTAAATACTGTGACCCTAAAAACCGTGGGCACAGAGCAGACTTCCCAAGGTGCCTGACCCTCTTCCCTTGTAGAAGGGGGGTGGCTCCTCTAATGAGAAAGCTGTAATTATCCAAGTGTTAGGGGGAGGAGACTGCTAGTTATAGACACACAGAGGTCCAAAGAACAGAAAAGTCTAACTCTGTAAAGTATCAAGTTTAAAATGATCATGTTGAGGTGTTACAAGTTGGGATCTAAATTTTGTTTCTGCCAATGGCATCTGTATACTTTCTCCTGAAGAACAGAAATTTACTTCAGTGACCTAGCTCCCTCTCAATAGCAAACTATATCATGCCTCCTGCAGCACATTTCATTCCTTCCATCATTTTAATATTTCCAAAGCTTAGCATCTTGTTATAGATGATAAAATTAAGGTCAGAGTGTTTACATAGCATTTGCTTTTCACTTATCCATTCTGCAATTTCCACAGTTCAAGATAGAATCATAGAATCATAGAACGGCATGGGTTGAAAAGGACCTTAAAGATCATCTAGTTTCAACCCCCCTGCTCTGGGCAGGGTTGCCAACTACTAGAGCAGGCTGCCCAGCGCCACACCCAGCCTGGCCTTGAACGCCTCCAGGGATGGGGCATCCACAACCTCTCTGGGCAACCTGTTCCAGTGCCTCACCACCCTCTGAGTGAAAAAATTCCTCCTAATATCCAACCTAAATCTCCCCTGTCTTAGTTTGTAACCATTCCCCCTTGTCCTATCACTATCAACGTGTGTAAACAGGCGTTCCCCCTCCTGTTTATACGCTCCCTTCAGGTACTGGAAGGCCGCAATGAGGTCTCCCCGGAGCCTTCTCTTCTCCAATATATAATAATAAGATAATATTATTTATTCTTCCTGATGGTAATTGCATACATTTATTACTTTTCTTGGGTTAGTAGTTTCTAGCAAAGATGAATGAAAATAAAAGGGCAAACATCTGAGGGGAAGACCAGCTATACCTGCATGGCCATCAGCCAGTAAATGACTACAGCTATGTATAATTTGTTGAAATAGTTGGAATAGCTCCTTAGCCTTTTTTCTTATTAATTTGTTTTTCAAAAATGAAGCGTATATCAAACTAAGCATTTGACTAGCACCAAAAAATAAAAAAAAAGATAAAAAAAATAAAAAAAGAATTAAAAGTAAATGAATTAAAAGTAAGGAAAAGGAAAGAAAATGTAACTGGAGATCTGGAAAAGAGCTGAAATGCAAGCGACCATATCTCTGAATTTTCTTGCTCATGTAAAATTCTCTGTTTCAGCTTTCCACCCACGTACTTTTTAGAACTGAGATAGTATTGTGTTTGCTAAGATGTATATTTGCCATCTTTCCTTCTTTTTTTTCCTGTTTAAATGTTGATTGGAAGTACAACAGTCAACACATCTCCTCTGTACTAGGTGCTGAAGTGAAATTGCAGATGTAGCTGACATTTTATTGTTTATCTTGGTGCCGATGGCTACCTTCTATTTCAACCAAGAGGAGGGAGTTCTTCTCACTGCTTTAAGAATATTTGCTAATGGATCCTTTCCTTACCTTTCTTCAGCACTGATATCCAGCTGTTTGCTGAGTACAGGCGGAATAGCTGACTGCCCAAGTTTAAAGCAAGAAGGTCATTTTGCTCTTGTTGCAAAGCTAGCTGTGAGCAGAATATCTCTGCTTATCCAAAATACTTTTATTAAAAGATATTTTCATTCCACCTGACATTCATGCATCTACTGTTGGTAGTTATGTTGTTAGTGTATGACTCTCAATCCAAGGCAACCATGACGGCAAATTTATTTTAACAAATTAACTCTAGTGGAAACTCAAAAAATTTCTGACGTTTTTGACATCACTTTAAAGCATGTGCTGCCCTTTAATACTAGCTATTAGATACCATTTTATTTCAGGAAGGGTTTCTGTTTAAGATGAGTACAATCAAATCTCTTCAGCCTTATAAAAAACTGGTGTGTCATTTTAAGAAGAAAGACAAATTTCACGTTAATGCTCTTGAAATAAATCTGATGTTTGATTCTTGTCAGTGAGCTTGTACTCAGCTTGAGGATCTTGTCATTAGAGGTCAGACTTTGACGAACCACAGCGTGGGCATAAGCACTGAACAGCATGCTGTTAGTTACAGAAATATGAGACTGCAGTACCTCAAGATACTGAGGTATATATTTTTAGCTGTAAGAAATTCTGTAAAAATACTAGGTAAAAATAATTATTTATATAGGAAAGAAAATTAAAGGGTGACCAAGTACTTTCTGGATATTACTTCAGCTGGTTAATTTCTGGATGATAAGCACTAGCTAAAGGTTTGATGTATCCTTACTCTTGAAGAGTTTTGTCAAGAAAGTGATAAGTAGCCTTTAATTGTCAGAGCAGTCAAGGGTCTGAGGAGGGATTCCAGCTGAATTCTCATAGAGCTGCAAATACGATTAGCCTCTCTTTGCCCACTGATCCAAACTATACCTTGCTGCTGGCCATCTTGATGTAAGTTCGGTCTTCGTTGATCTGTAGCCAGACCCTTCTGTTCAGGATAAAGAGAGCCAAGAAAGGTTAACCTTCTAATGTTGTCATAAAGTTTCCTGCCACTAGACCTACAGAAGCACGTTGCTTTAAATTCGTTAGTTCCTTTAATGACTTTACTATAAGGGTTCTTTGGTCTAAGGTCTTAAAACATCTGCCAGAGTCTAACTGCAAATGTTCAGAATCCCGTGTGACATTTTTCCATTCTGTTAATAAAAATACTAAAATGAAAAAAAAAGTTTTTATTTAACTCTTCTACTATCGTATGCCAAAAGCAGGTGAAAAGTTAATGCAAAAAGGGAAAAGCAGAAATGTAAAGAAAAGCTTTTTGTCATGTGATTCAACAGCATGCTGATTAGTGAAACAAGGTCTTAATATGGAAGCAAGGCCAGCATGCGCCTGATTTCTTGCAGTTGATTAACAGACCTTTTCCTGCTCTCCCAGTGACTTTGCATGAGGTTGATTTTAAGATTAACATCCACATCAAATTGAAATTTGACTCTAAACTTATGTTTGAATTGATGCATGTGATACATGTTTGCCAGTGCTATACCTGTATTCAACACCAAGTGACATACTGACTGTTAAAGGTACCCCTGAAAATATTATCTTTGGGAAATACTTAACAAATTTAGGTAGTAAATCCCAATGGCAGGCCAGAATGCACCATGCAAAAGTTGAAGGATGACAAAGGTGATGACAAAAGACTGACTGCTACCTTTGTACATAACCATATATGTTGCTTTTACAGATTGAATTCTAGTCTTACGAGTCTAAATTCTTGCTAGAGGGTAAAACATTAACCCATTTATCTCACACATAATTCACATTTAAACAGTTTTTAAATCAAAGCTGATTGTTTAAAATCTCTAAACAAGGTTCTGTGGGTAGTGATCATTTGTGCCGTGAGCAAACATCCTGCCAGTAAAGTATTCCTTTTTCTTATGCTCTTGATGTTATTTGGGTCTGTATTTGCATGGGGGATATATTTCCCCAAATCTCAATTTTCATTAAGAATTAAAGAATTAATAAGTAACTTTTTTTTTTCTCCAGTTTCAATGAACAATGGACTAAGCACTAAAATTCTTGCTCTTGCATTGATGCCCATAGATCATACTCAGGTTTTCACTGTACAACCCTGACAATTAAAAAGTGGTTCCTTTTATATCTCATTATTGCATTGCTTGACTGAGTTGCTTTTTTTTTTTTTTTNTAGCTGGAGAGGATTAAAGTCTAAACTCTTATGCTGGAAAAGCTGCATGCTACCCTTTGCAGTAGGATGCTCCTCTTTGCCCTGTAGCTATCTGTCTCTACTTAAATTACCTGATAGTGAATACATGCAGTTCAAATTTGTTACCATGAAAATGTGAATAAATCATAGGCATTGCTTCGTTTCCATCACTTGCCTGAGGCTCAGCAAGCATTGCCACATGACAATATTCCTAACCTTGTATTCTGGAGATCTTTGAACATCTTAATGTTTAAGCATGAATGATGCATTTTAAGCATGAATGATGCATAGTGAGAACAAGTTGGTCAATGAAGGATCAAACACATCTGAAAATAAAATTGTTGTGGACAGTGAATCAACTTCATTTAGTACCACTGGTATTGATTTTCTGTAAACTATCTATTGTCAGTTGTATATGATCCAAGATTTCTGAGCAGTGATCACTTAATGGGTTAAGCACAAAGCAGAATTTCTAGGTATAATGAATTTTAGAAATGCAGTTTTTAAAAAGTGATAATGACTTCTTAGGTCATGACAGAGGCATGAAATACTAGTGAGTCTGACTGCCAGAGGTGAATCGTGACCCATGTATAGATCTGGCCTGAGATGCAGGTAACTAGCTTAAAACTTGAACAGCAATTTAAGAATTTAAGAACTCAGTAGAGAATTTCCATCTCCTATAGAAATAATACAAAAACCTCCAGCATTTTAAATGCAAGATCAGTTACTGAGGACAAAGCTTACACAATAAAGCTGCCATTTGCTACCTTTACTCAGTAAAGAACTGCTTCCTCAAATGGGTACCGATTCCAATGACAACCCTCTGGGTTAGTGAAGCCAGAAAGTTTTGCCAACACTCCACATCCATGTTGGTATTTAAAAAGCTGTAGTAGCTAAAAGCAGAAAGGAAGTCTCACACAGTGAAAAAGAGTCCAGCAAGGATTTGGACTCAATTTATCTGATCCACCCAAGACTTCTGCATTCAATGCAAGTTCTCCTCAGTTGCACCATGCAGGGGCAGCATGTCCCTCAGTGTGATGACATGGGCTTTTCCCTTGCCTTTTCCTGAAGTGTGGTTGTGCTGATGTCAGGCTCTACTTGCTCACATACCACCTGCACCAGCCTCTCACTGTACTCATCAGGGCTGAGTTTGTGTGGAGCCATCACAGACACTGCCCGCACTTGTAGGATTGACATGCCAAGTGTAGCAAAGTGCTCCAAGCAGCAAACTTCTAAGGGAGAAGCTTCACTGAAAGGATAAGTTAAAGTGATTATAGTTTTAGTTATTTCTCCCTACAGCCTTCTTAAAAATGTAAGTGCTTGGTATGAAATAGTGTTGCTATTACATATATATTCCTCTAAACAGGATTAATTATTGGTGGAAAGTGTAAATTTTTAAAATAGAAGTCTTAAAGCTAATAAGTACATGTAATTACACTGCAGAAACAGCAAGTGTGTTTGAACATGAATTAAACATTTTTTTCTTTGTGCATTGAATGCAAGTTTATATGCACTAAAATGTTACCATAAGTCAGTGATATGTTCTTTCTATTCAATTCAGTATCATATTAGAAAACATCACTTTTGATACCTTCATATAGATTTACAAATTCATATAAATTTAAAAACAGTTTATTCAGTAACAAAATAATTTAGAAAAGAAACATTTATTATTTAGTTATTTATTATTACTTTCTGCATTTCTGACCTTTATCCAGTGCAGTACAAGATTAGTGTTTGGCAAATTTCTTCTTTGCTTTTAAGTCTTGGAGATTATATAAAAAGTGGAACAACTGAACCCATTACAACTTAAGAAGAATTTTATCTTAAAATCTTAAAATCAAAACCCTGCATTTAGACTTGATCATGTATGATAGCCTATCTAAACTACATAGCATTATTTTAACTCAGTCAAGTAAGGAGATGCAGCAAAAGAAGTATTTTTCGAAGATGTTTGTATTGACAAAACCAGAATTTTTATTTATAAGACTGTTCAAAGAAAGCAGAAGTCATAAATACTAAGTGACATTCATGCTTCTGATTCAAATAACTTCTCAAAAAGCTTTTTGTGGTGTTCATGCAGCTTTACACTTCTGCTCATGCTGTAGCTTTATTTAGCCTCTTGAAAGGAGTGGGGAGAGAAAGATCAGACATTTCCTGTGAACTGAGAGGGTCTCGTGGGTGAGGTGGTGAATGGTAGTTGTCTTGGCCATTGTGACCATGAAGTAGTTGAGTTTAAAATCTTTGGTAATAGGGGGAAAACTGCCACCAAAGCTTCAACCCTGGATATGGGGAGAGCAGCTTGAAGGCTGAAGTCAAGCAGGTGGGGCAGAAGGTTGGCTTGGCTGAGCAGGGATCTTCTTCTAGAGCTTAGGTAGAAAAAGAAAGTGTATGGCTGCTGGAAGCAAGGTCGAGCGGCATGGTAGGACTAGAGAGATGTTATTCACCTTTGTAGGGAGAAAATTAGTGCAGCCAAAGCTGAATTAGAGTTGAAGCTGGCCAGTACTGTGGGGGACAATAAAAAGTTTTTATTTTTTTTAAATATGTTAATACCAAAAGGAGGACCAGAGGAAAATGGTCCATTACTTGATAAAGGACGGTCACCTCACAAACAGGGACACAAACAAAGAAGAGGTGTTTAATGACTTCTTCGTCTCTGTCTTCAACACCGATGAAGGCCTCTGGGACCATAGGTGCCCTGAGCTGGGGGACCGTGACTACAGTAATGATAAACTCCCAGCCAACCCTGAACTTGTGTGGGACTTGCTGCTTCAGGTGGATGCATATCCATGGGGTCTGATGGGATTCATCCCAAGGTACTCAGAATGCTGACTGATGTCATCATGAGACCTCTCAGTTATTTTTCAAGGGTTTGGGGAATCTGGAGAGGTCCCAGTTGACTGGAAGGTGGCAAAAATTGTTCCAATTTTCAAGAAGGGCAAGGAAGAAGACCCTGGTAATTACAGGCCTGTCAGTCTCACTTCAGTGCCTGGTAAAATTACGGAGAAAATTATTCTGGGAGGTATTGAAAAACACCTGAAGGACAATGTGGTCATGGTCAGAGCCAACACAGGTTCATGAGGGGAAGGTCCTGCTTAATGAACATAATTTCCTTTTATGACAAGGTCACCCATCTAGTTGACCAAGGGAAACCAGTTGATTTAATCTTTTTGGATTTCAGTAAAGCTTTTGATACTCTTTCTCACAGTATCCTTCTGGACAAAATGTCCAGCATGCAGCTAGATAAAGACATAATATGATGGGTGAACAATTGGCTGACAGGTCAGGCTCAAAGGGTTGTAGTAAATGGGGTTACATCAGGCTGGCAACCTCGTTAGTAGGGTTCCATAGGACTCCATTTTAGGGCCAGTTCTCTTCAATGTTTTCATAAATTACTTGGATGTAGGACTTGATGGAATACTGAGTAAGTTTGCAGATGACACTAAATTGGAAGGAGTGGTTGACTCCGTCCAGGGTAGAGAGGCCTTGCAGAGAGATCTTGACGAATTAGAGAGCTGGGAAATCACCAACCATGTGAAGTTTAACAAGAGTAAGTGCCGGATTCTGCACTTGGGAAGGGGCAACCCTGGATATACATATGGTCTGGGGGATGACAGGCTGGAAAGCAGCACCACAGAAGGGGATCTGTGGGTTTTGGTCGATGGCAAGCTGAATATGAGTCAACAGTGTGCCCTGGCAGCCAAAAGGGCCAAACACATTCTGGGGTGCATCAAACACAGCATTGCTAGCTGGTTGAGGGAAGTGATTGTCCCACTCTGCTCTGCGCTGGTGCAGCCTCACCTCGAGTACTGCGTGTGGTTTTGGGCACCACAGTATAAGAAGGACATGAATCTATTAGAGAGTGTCCCAAGGAGGGCTATGAAGATGGTGAACGGTCTAGAGGGGAAGACGTATGAGGAGTGGCTGAAGTCACTTGTTTTGTTCAGCCTTGAGAAGAGGAGACTGAGGGGAGGCCTCATGGAGGCCTACAGCTTCATCGTGAGGGGGAGTGGAGGGGCAGGCGCTGATCTCTTCTCTCTGGTGACAGAGACAGGACCCAAGGGAATGGCATGGAGCTGTGACAGGGGAGGTTCAGGTTGGGTATCAGGAAAAGGCTCTTCACTGAGAGTGTGGTTGGGCGCTGGAACTGGCTCCCGGCAGTGGTCACGGCACCGAGCCGTGGGTGGTCCTGTGTGGAGCCAGGAGTTGGACTCGTTGACCTTTGTGGGTCCCTTCCAGCTTGGGATATTCTGTGATTCTATGATTTTCCTGCTAAGCTTGAATCTTCTATTTTCATCTTACTACCTTTTGCAGATCTGGCAGAAAGGATCCAAGCTGGTGAGGGAAAACAGGTTTTGATATTTCTGGGTAACATCTCCAGTGTTATTTATGTTGTTCCTTCACCTGCAGCACTTTCATTTTGAAAATGAGTAATAGTCTCAATAAGTAATCTTCACAAATTTCAGAGAGCCTTATTTGCTCCATTGAACCTCCTCACTGAATTTGATTCAAATATCAAGAACTTTTCACAGAGGTGGGAAAACCTTTTAGTTCCCAAACCAGTGAAACAACTTTGGTGTTATAGCAATACAGCCAATTTTGCTTACAGAAAGGAAAGCAATTATACAGTCGCTATGATGGAAAAAAATTACAAGTCATTTCTGCTGCTGTTCTTGTGGCTGGGGTTTCATTTTCATGGTTCTGTTTCAATTGTTGTGACCTTGCAGCTGCTGCAGCCATGTTGCTTGCTTTCAGAAATGTGGCTTTAGCATTTTTTCCTTTATGCTCTGAAGACCATGACCCAATGACTTGTTATGATTTTTTAAAAACTCTCCATAGAATTTAATCCAGTTGTTCACATCTGGAAAGTAGAAACAGAGCTGTCTGATCTTT
>VXAA01003176.1:1228949-1253315 GCA_013399115.1 Anseranas semipalmata
TGGGGTGGGGTGGGGTGGGGTTAGATTTCATGGCTTCTGGAATTTTCTTTTCAACTATGAGTTCTAGGATTGGTGAGGGTTGGTGGTGGGGTTATTTTTGCTTTGTTTTATTTTAAATAAAATCTCAGATTCTGCCATGATTGCATACTTCCTGAAGCTGTCTGTTTGCAAAACACTAGCCACTATTGTGAGATGGCAACTTTGCCAAAAGGAGGAGCCCCCTGCTGTGAGGACCTCATGGCCAGAGAGGGTGCTGTGCACTCCCTAGAGCTCTTCAGCAGCTGGGAATGAATGTGCTCTTCCAGCACAGAAACAGGGGGAATATCTTCCTGATTAAAAGAGGGAGTCTCAGGAAACAAAATGACATCTGAATCTTTTTGGCAATGCTATTGCACACACAACAGTTCATAGGCCTCCAAAAAGTGAAGTAGAAGTTTCACAAGTCTCTGTGTGTATGTTATCTTCTCCAGCATGGATGGAAGATGGATTAGCTGAAGCAAGTTCTTCCAGTCTGCAATTCTCCCATGACTAGATAAATAACAATAATAAAATTAAAAGCAGTGCTGCCCTGGGGACAAGAAGTCTCTTAAGATTACTCATTTGTATTTTTACTGCGTCAGCAAGGATGTAGATTTGTAAATATCCCAGACTACCCAAAAGGGCAATAAGTTATTCATCTTTTGTTGTTTTCTTACGTAATATACTTCCTTATTTTCAGTAGAGAAGGAAATATAATGCTGAGAACCAGTGCTAGAAGTTGCATACTCAGAGTCTTTCTCATAAATACAAGTGAGTCAGAAGTTGCCAATTTGTTCAGGAAAAGCTGTGTAACACCACCACACAGAGATGAAAGAAGTGTATTTTCTTAAGGACGCCTTGTACTACTAGTTTTTTAAAGACAGATTAATTATGAAGGTCACAAGTTAATGTTTGTTTTAAGGATAAAAACTCTGCGTTGGGAAAAACTTGAGTCATTTACTGTACAGTGAAGGCTTGGATTACATTAATTTATAGTTTGCATTCTGCCATACGTTGTTGTGAAAAACATTTCCAAAGTGGTATTATGTTGAAATGATGGTGTCATAGGAAAGCATGTTTAATGGGATCTGTGCTGAAGGATGTAGGTATCACTCTGGCCTCGTTGAATTTACTGTTGACCTCAGTGAAGTTACGATTTGCACTCCACACCATCTCTAGTAGACAGCTGCCTGTCTTAAGCTGACAAATCAGGCCAGGGTTTCCAGTAAAATCTTTCTCAACTTCTAGCTAAATTCCTTCTTCAAGTGTCTTATTTCTACCATTGTGTAAGCTATAGTATCCAGGAAGCTTTTCAGCTGACTGGCTGCTGAAATGCTTATTTTATATCTACAAGACTCTTTGAGCTCAGTTTAGTTGCCTAAATTTCACTGTATAGTGATGTTTGGTCTGTTCTGATGTATCTGAAATATTTGGGCAAAAGAGAGAAGATCTTGGAAGATTCAAGAATATATGTGAATTTAAGCCAGTGAGTCCTCAATTAAAGAGCATGGTTAATGTATAAGGATATTAAAACACTACCCTGCAAAAAAATGTGCAATTTCAGTAAAACTTCTGTGTTTTGTTCTGCCTATTTTCAGTTTAAAGTCTTTCACATATTTGCTTTGAAATGACATTTTTCTTAAAATGAACACAAACTCCAGCAAATAGTGGGATTTAAAGTCTGCACATAATATTGGATTCATGGAAGATGAATTCTGCTTTTTTTTTTTTTTTAAATTAACACAAAAAAATATTGACTTGGTTTCAGCCTGACCGCATTTCCCACATGATATTTTATAGTTCAGGGCTTGAATTAATATAAATCCATCATTTGCTTAGCCCTAGACTTACAGCAATTTCTACTTTTCCACACAAATACTATTGCAAAGAGATTTCTTTTGGAGCAATTCTCGTCCACCTTTTTCTAATCTGAAGGACTAGTAGGATTTAAAGCACACTGCATTCCTTTCCATTTTGCCCAGTTTGAAGACAGTATTTTGAGCCAGAGCATTGCCCGGTGGCTTTGCCAGACGCCTGCCTCCTCCCCAGTGTTGTGTTAGCAACCTGGGCTGCTGGCAAAGGGCTGTGGATTCCAGGGGCTGCAGGGTAGCTGAACGTTGAAAACAAATCCTCAAGTGAGCTCCTACTCAGCTCTGAAGGCTTGGGCTTTAGGTGGAATGAGTCCTGTTGGAAAGTGAATGGCATGCCAGAATAGGTCTGCTTATGATAATGACATTTCTTTTATGGCCTTGGTGTGAAGTTCTGATACTGTTTAATAATAATTTTGCCTTCAGCTGAAGGGATTCAAGATTTACTCTTACCTTTTCTCTTGAAACTGGAACTATGTTGGCCTATCTATATTGCTATTACAGAAAATTTTGTCAGCCTTTTGCCAAGATAAATAGTTTTCTTAGTAACATAAATTGAAAAAAATTAATATCATGCCAAGTCTACATGATCTGCTGATCTGTTTATCTAATCAGCCCACTTTCTTTCTACTTTGTTACATTGACATCTGAATGTGAGTCTATTATATGATAGTTTAAACTTAAACAAACTGCCCTATAACATTTTGCTATTCTCAAACTTCCCTCTCTCTGCTTCTTACCTACAAAAGATGTTTCAATATCTTTTTAAATTTTTTTTGAATTTTAAATGATTCCAGGCTGGCTTATATACATATGTACACATATATACATATATACACACATTATATACATATATATACACATTATATACATATATATACACACACACACATATATATATATGTATCTGATTCAAGCTACAGCTTTTCAAACTGTGGCCCGCTTTTTAAGTAAATTCTCTTTAGTTTCGGAAATTTTCGGAGTCCTTGGGCTTTATTCCAATTTTATTTTTCTGAGGAAATAAAGGATCTTCATGAAGAAAGGATAGTTCTCTGATTAAGAGAGTGTAAAAATCACTGTAGTTGATTTAGTGTCTGTAGTATGTTCTTGCATCATCCTTAGCCAAATCTATTTCTCTTTTGGAAAAACTAGAAGATTTTTGTTCTGCCTTGAAAAAGAAAAGTTTATGACTTTATATTTACTTTCCCAGTTTTCTGTGTCACCTCTGTAGGAATCTGTATATCTTGGCTTGTAGTCCCCCAGAAACGGGGGGAACTATCCACTGAGGTAACAGTTGTAACTTCAGACAATGACTCCCTATCGCATTTTAACTGAGAAAACAAGTCTTTATTCCTGCTTGAAAGAGTTCAGTCGTAGAGCCTGGATACTTGCAGCTGTATTCACTGTTCTTAGTGTGTCTGCATCTACTTTTGCCATATAAAAGGAAATGATAGCATTCACATGTAGGATTAATGTTAGTAAAAAATCATGAAGTGAAAGATGCCATGGAACTGTAAAATATTCTGAATATATTTCCATAGTCCCGATTCTTGTGTTTTTCCCTTTGTTTTTTCCCTCTAGTCAGGAGTGAATTTCCTGACTAGATTGTAAGTAGGTCAATGAGTAGATAATTTATTCACATGACTGCAAATATATATTTTTTAAATTGTTGGTTTCATTGTTTTTCTTCTTGTTTATGTTGTGATATGCTTAGCTAGTTTCCATTGCCTACTGGGTATGGTGTCATTAACTACTACGTGTAGCAAAGAGCAGGTCTTGCAAGGTGCTGTCTGGTGTAAATTTTCCTTGACACTGGTGAAGTTCAGCACGTTCATTGCCTCCCAGAACTGCAATGGAAGATATGAAAATATTTGATTCCTTCATTATTATATTTATAGTCTTGCCTTTCATGTGATGGTATTTGAAACCACATTACAAAGAGACAATGAAATGCAAAACTTCCAAGAGTTTGACTTTTGTATTGAAGGCAGCACAATGTTCATGTTTAGGAAAGTGGTAACATGCTGCAGTTAGTAACTGGGTTGCAGAGAAAAAACATTTATTCTTCTGAATACAGAATAGTCATAAAAATTATACAGTCCAAGGAGTTTTTATTGGTTGGTGGCCACAGAACTTCGTTTTAACTGGATCGGAACTCTGTTGGCCTCCTGGTAGTTTTTCTTAATGCTCTTCAACTGCTCAGTTTATTGGACATCAAAATTAAATTATTCTTTTGTTTAAATAGTATCTAGTTTTCAGAAAAATATTTTAAAGGATATAATTGCACCCTCAGGTTTACATTAACATCCCGTGAAATAAGATATATGTTAAATTAGTACTGATCAGAAATTAACTACTGCCATGAGGCGACTGTGTTTCATCTTGCAGAGTTAACCTGCAAAAACGATGAAATTCAGGAAAATACCTAACTTCCACCTTTTCTTACCAGCAGAGAATGCTTAATACTTGCAGCAAATCTGATGTGATTTCAATGCAAAAACTGAAAAGGAATACTGTGTTTACTTCAGTTAACTGGAGAATGAAATAATCTGTTGAAAAGCCACATGTGAAAGCAGAAATCCTGCATCTTCAAAAGCACTGAATCTAGTACCCTCCTGTCCCTCCTGTAGGATGTCTTCCTACAATCTCACTACACCCTATGACAAGAATCTGAAGACTGAGGAAGAATCAGGCTCTAGTATGGCACCTGCTCACTTTATTCCAAGGCTGTGTAAATCACAAATTAACTTATTTGTTATTGGCTATATATTTATAGTTACAGCACATCCTATGCAGCGATGGACCAAAACTCATTTGTCAAACCTTGCCTCTCCCCCTCCCTTTCCTCCCACCTCCTAAACTAAGTAATGGTGTTCCAGGATGTTAGAAAATATTTGGATTTTTGGAGGAGAGTTTTGGAGTACAATCAAAGCAAAATAGGAAATATTGAAGCCAGTTTGGTTTTGTCAAACAGACGCTTCTTCTTCTTTTTTTTTTTTTTTTCCTTGCAATCACAAGGTAACTTAGGTGCCATTCACAAGATAAGACATTAGATATGTTTATCTCCTATAATTTGTTAGGCAGTATATAGGCCAAAGTAGGTATCTGAATACAAGCATGTGAGGAAGGTGTTTCAATTTCCAGATTTTAGAGTAACATAACACTGTTGTTTCTTCTATTAAGTTGCTCCACTAGTCAGTGATTTAGGAATCGATTATTTTATTTTGAAAGAAAGTGTCTTCACTTTCAAATTACTCAGCTAACTGGTTTAATTTGAACTTGAATTAATGATGAGCACTGTACCCTTCCTATAGTGACATTACTAGAAAAGGAAGTTTTCTCCTGCGTTTCATCCTCTCCAAAAACATTTTTGGAAAGTGAATCACATTAAAATGTTTTCCTGTATGTTCATAACAAAACAGTAAGAATGATCATCCAAACTTGGATCTGTTTAGTAAATACACTCAATATCTTCCTTTTTGTGTCCTCAGAGAAGAACTATATGTATATATTTATATAATGTATATATAAAAAGAGTAGGCTGAGAGCCTGATTTTACATTCTTACATGTGTGCAATTTCCATTGGAAACCGTAGTAATATTTAATGTAATTGAGTCAAAAAACAAAATGAAAACCATTCCAAAGTAATTTCTAAATAGCAAGCTGTAGGTCTAGTTTTCCCACAATGTATAAGAAAATTCTTTGTAATTTTGTATAAAATAAGTTATTTCAAACAAAGCTGTATTCTTTTTGATCTCATGTAAATTACATTATAATGTGTTTTTAATTGGAGAAAGAAAGGTAATGGTGGGCTTCCTGTGTTATGCAAACCAGACCTTTTAAACATGCAGAATAATCTAAACTAACTTGAACTTTTAAAAGTGTAAAAAGATCTCTTGCTTTTTATTTGAGCTTATTGAAGAGGTCAACGTTTGTAAAGCCTGTTATAGTGGATTAAATGCTCCTCTGGAAAGAAGACCGTTTCCCTCATTTTTTCCCTCTTTTGTTCATGAATGACATGAAGCTGTGTCGGGGGAGGGTCAGGTTGGCTATCAGGAAAAGGCTCTTCACTGAGAGGGTGGTCGGGCACTGGAACAATCTCCCCCGGGAAGTGGTCACGGCACCAAGCCTGCTGGAGTTCAAGAAGCATTTGGAGTATGCTCTCAGACACATGGTCTGAGTTTTGGGTGGTCCTGTGTGGAGCCAGGAGTTGGACTCGATGATCCCTGTTGGTCCCTTCCGACTTGGGATATTCTGTGATTCTATGATTAACTTGTTTCAGTCCTTGAGGCTTCCTAATAACACCTCCACACAGGAACTCAATACACTTCACAAACAATAATTGTTTTAGTTCTGAAATATTTTGATGAGGTATGCAATTGATGGGTGGGAATCATGTTTGAGGAGCCCTGCCACAATCACTAAAGAACCGTGGGGGATCCTTTGGCATAAGATGTAGGACTCTCCAACCCCAGACCTGTTCCTTAGCCATAAGATAAAGGAATGGGTAAGATTAAGGAAGGTGGTAGGTCTTACTGAATAGGTAGAGTGCTTAAGGATCCAGTATGGCTAATATTTTGCTCTGTGTCCTAATTTTCAACTTCATATCAATCTCTTTCTTGACAAAGGCATGCTTCTGTCTGATTTCTTCATCTGAGAAATGTAATCAAATATTTCTTTTACTAACACAGAGATACGGAATGGTATTAATATTAAATGTTTTGTAGATAGAAATCACTGCAAGTGCATTCTTCCATCCCTAATTCATTTACTTGATGGAATATTCCACAGAGACTAAAATACTGATTCTCTACATTACTTTTATAAAGAAATTTCTTGCTGTTTTAAAATAACACTGCTCTTGGTTTAAGTATTACCGACTCAAACAAACTGATGAAAATGAATTCGTCGTGGATACTCTGTTGCTAAACAGGCTAAGCTCTTTGTGAGTTCAAAGGCTAAACTATTGCCAGAATGAAATTTAGACTTGTCTCTGTTAAACATCTGTGCTCTCAGAGTTACCAGTGATGTGTCCCTTTGACCTGTTTCATTTGAACTTTGCTGGAAGTGAATTTTCAAACTACTAAATCTAACTTCAGGGTGTGATTCACTGCTGGGTGATGATAGATAATTGGATAGTGAACTCACAAGGGGCATGAGAGTACCGGAGCTCCCCTGTTCTCAAAGGAAAGAAACCAAAAAACTGTACATGCAAGTTGGGAATGGGTGGGGGCAGAGTTTCTCTTTATTACCAAGAAAGCAGATTTTGTGGTGTGTTTGATATAGGACAGTTTTTACATCAACAGGTCAAGTATTTGTACAAAATTTTTACAAACTGTGTAGTAGTACAAGTAGTGATACCACAGAAACATACGGGGGTGGATGAAACATTCTTATTCTACTTTTGCAGGAGTTGTAATATTCAAGAAGCATTAACACTTCTGAATGGCTAGACCCAGGAGAGGGCAATCCTTGTCCACAGGCTACTTGACAGTTCATCGTTTTTTTGTACCCGGTGGCTAAAATGGGTCCTAACATGACCAAGAAAGCGTGGGATCAATGATGTGATATACATAGCCTCATCTTGCAAAAATGGGATGTACTAGTTCTACTAACTTTATCTCTAGGTGAAAGAGACTGGATTTGCCTCTGTGTGCCTATGAGATTTGCTTGTAAAATCATTCTATACTACTAATGAAATCAGTTTTACCAATACTATCTGAAACTTGGCAAACCACATCAGCCTTGTGTTTTCTAGCATTACAGTCCTTGTGTCAAATTCTCCTCTTGGTAACAGACATACAGTCCTACTGAAGTGATGAGTTTGTTGGTGTTTGGAAGCATATCTGCTATCTGCTATACATGTCTGCAATCCTGTTTCCATCTCAAATGACTCATGTTAAGTATTTTGTCCCTGATATGATATAGTAGCCTTCTGCTGGGAATGTATTATCAATGTGTTTCTCTGTAAATTAAAGTTCTTAAGTAAAGTATCTATTGCTCCACAGGGAGAAAGATGGGTGAGAAACGGGTGAGGTTTATTGTTGCCATGAACTATACTAATGGGGATTCAAAACATAGCGGAAAGGGACACTTTGGGATTCATTCAACAGCATTCATAACCTTGGCACTGATCCCAGTGTATTGGTGTTGAACTGAATAAAACAAATATTGGATTGCTGAACAGAGCTTTCTGAAGTGTCTTGCATGTGTTTCTGCTTTACATGGTAAATATTTGTGGATCTGTTTTTAGTTAATATTATTGACACAGATTAGGTGAGGAAAAGAGACCCAAACTCAAAAAACATTCAGAAGCTTGCTTAAACTATTACTTTATCCCTTCTAATGCTCTGTGGTACTACTTCAGTACGTATTTATTTCTGTAGAAATACCAGAATGTCTGATGTGTATTTCCTAACCCTAGCACATTTAATAGCACTTCTGAGAGAGAAGCTTACTGTATGATTGATATCATATTTTAGTGAAGACACAATGAAAAAGAAAAGGAACAAAAAGTAATAAATTCCTTAGTGCATCTTTGAATCCTATTTCTTTAATGATGTATTGCTGCATGATTGGAAGTAAATAGGAGGTTGTGCAAATATTTTCTATCTTCTAATTAAAAAAATCTAAACAAAATGTTGCATTGAACCTCCTCTTTAGAAGTTTTATTTTTCTTTTTTCTTCTTTGTATTATTTATTACTATTTTTTTTTTCTGAAGAAATACGCTTTTGTTCCTGAATATTATGTCAGTGCAGGTTTCCCCATTATCGAATCCCATCTGTACAGATTTTCAGCCAGTAACTCTGTGTTCTTGTCTAACTGAAACAAAATGGCTTCAGCAGCACCTCCCTTTCTGTTACCTTCACCCACACACAAGCACACTGGGCTGTGATAGTATTAGGCATTTTTTTTTTCAGATGTTTCTCCATGATTACTTGTGCCTGTTTTCTTTCTTATATTTGCCTCTGTGAGAACAGCTTACAGTTTGGTTTATAGAAATAATGCTGTTTAGAAAAGATCCAAAAATAAATGTTATGTTACTAATTTATTGGCTGCTATTGTGAGTTTGGAGCTAGAGTTTATTAGTAGCACTTGTGCAAGTAATAGTGGTTCAGAACATGAAGCCTGAATCATGGTGTCTTTAAAGCCCAAAGCCCCCCAGATCCAAGTGATACTCGTCAGCCTGTCATTGCAGACCAGCCTTGGTAGGTTGGAGAGCACGTGGTAAAAGCCATTTGTAAAAATTTCTTAATGTGGACAGCAAGTGGGCTAACAAAGAGACTCACCTCAGCCATGTTGTACAGTACATTGCCAGTACAGAAAAGCAAAGGCAGCAAAGAATTACCTCAAACACTAAGCAGAGACCGACATTTAGTGTGTGCTACCGTACTTTCCTTGCTAGTCTCTGCACAGCTGTGAAATCAGCACTGCTGGAGTGGTGGTCCCACCTGGACACCAACATTGGTAAATAGTTCACAGGGAGATTTGCAAAAGTTAGAAGCAGATATCTCTTCTCCCTCTACAGGCTTTCTCTGCAGCAGCTGTTGTTGATAAGAGTGCTTTGTTCACAGAGGTCGAGCAAGCATTACAGGTGATGGTTGGACATCTCTCTGGAGGGATATACACAAGAGTAGTGTTGAAACATGACCCCTTCATTACCAGACCTCGTGTCTGACAGTCTAAAAATAATTCCTTTTCAATCTTCTGCATTGTGAAACATGCAGTCAGTATGTGAGCCGTCCAAAGAGCTGCCAGCCTATGTTTTAATACATCACACTTCAATTATTTCCTCGTAACTAAAAAAGAAAATCACAAACCATCTAATTTTATGTCTTAAGTGGAAACACCATTTCTTTTGTATTGCTTTCTCAATTGAAACTATGCAACAAAATATATAATAATACATCAAATGCAAAAGAGCCTAAATACAGTTCTTTCTCTACCAAGAACATATTGGGGCAAATAAGATAGAGAGAAGTCATACTAGAAGGTGCTCATAGAAGAGTAAATATTGAATTGAAACCATATTTCCCTTCTCCTGCTTGCTAAAGCTGCTAATGAGAGATATGTGGTAAGCTTCTCTGCTTTTACATTCAAAATTATTTTCTCTGTATCTATATTTGATAAAATATGATGTTCTGAGGTTTACAAGCTAGAAACCAAGTGTCTTGGGAGGCATGCATTTTTCTGGAATGGAAAACAAGGAATAAATCACAGGAAAGGATTTCTCTGGAGTATAAAAAATAAGCTCATATGGATGAACAAACAAATGTGGTAGGCATGTGTGGCTTTCTATACACATTCACAGAACTTAACCTTATCACACTATGGTCTCCTTGGTGGAAAACTTGCTGAAAAGAAAGCTGAATTTAAAGTTCAATTGGATATGTGTGATATTGCACTTTTAAAAGATGAATATTTACTGTTTCCTAACTTGATAAGTGTTTTAATGGCATTGTGTATTCAACATCAGATAGGGCTTACTAATGGTTTCTAGCCCTACTCAAGCTATTATTATTGGCATATCCTTCCACCAGCACATAATCATTGCAGCAATCAGAGTGTGGCCAATAGAGATTCTGGCCAATGGGTATAGCTGCAAAAGAATATGTAGAAAAAGTTCATTGGTTAGTTAAAGGCCTGTCAGAATTTCCATTACACATTATTTTTCTGGTTGAGTTTTGCAATATTGGTCTTTAATAATTTCTTTTGGGCTGAAACCTGTCATGAATGAGTCTTGCATTGTTTGCAATTAAAACACAGTAATTTGGGATCTGGAATAGCACGTTCCATGATTCAAGTTGTATTTGTATCTATGTAATCTGAATTCCTTCTTTCTAGATACAGGATTTAGTTTTGATTTTAAATTTGGTTGTCTAAAAACCACTCCAGCTGTCAAAGAGAGTAACAATGACTTCCCAATACGCATATTTTTTCTTTAAAGAAACACCTAGATGTTGAATCTGCCCAAACTAATTGTAAGATCAAATCTGAAACCTCAATAAATGCAGTGTCCAAAGGATTAGTGTATGAGGAAGAGTTACGTGAGGAAGTTTTCTTGTTGAAGTATCTTCCCTTGTAAGGGACAACAGTTATGGGTGAAATTCAGTATCCTTTTGTATTATAAGTAAGGTGTATATCCTCTCCTTCCCTTGATTCTGCAGTTCCACAGCAACAGCTGAGGTTCCTTCATGAACCTCAGCTGGGACTGAAATAAGTGGTGCTCACATTCAGTAGGTTGACCAGGGCAGCAAGATCTCAAGGATGTGTTTGGGGTGTATATCTTCCGGGTCTGCTGAGTGCTGCAGATTGGCAAGGCTGTGGAGGAGTCCCTGAAAGCCCCACATTAGTAGCACAGAAGGACAGGGCCTCACAGGTAAAAACGGGGCCAGCTTCCAACATGGAGGGCAAGCCTGGAAAGTTATCTGCACCCATACAGCATGAGTGCTAGTGATGGTATCCCTAGAAAATGTTGGCATCTTAATCTGCTGACCAAATTTCATGGTTTAAACTACACTCATGAAGCACCTCCCAGACCAGGATTAGGCCAGCAGCATACTGGTGGTGATTTATCGTCCAAGTCTAGTCCTAGGTTTGCTGAGAAGACCTCTCCCAATGGATAGGCAGTTTCCTTCTGAAGATACTGTCTACCTTTCCAGACTGCAATAATCTTCAGTTAACAAAATCTACTTTGCCTTGTCCCTGTATTTATTAAAAAAGCGGTAAGGTCCAACTTCAGTGGTAAAAAATTAAATATATTAAAAAAGTGATGCTAAGGTCAGGCCTGTCTACCACAATGGAAAAAAAATCTAATGTGTCACCCCCTTACCAGTACTGCTGTTAGTCAGACAGTGTGGGGAGAAAGGTTTATAATTATAGCATGTATTGCACTATTTTAAAATTGTTGCCATGGCATCTGGTCCATCTTGGGAAGCCTACAGTTTGGGTACTCTACTCAGTGCTTCAAATGGGCATCATGTGACTTGCCACTCACAGCCCAGCCTATTGTAGTTTGATCTTACAGCTGTCTGCAGATCACAAACAAGCAGGGCATGAAACAGTTTTCTAAAAGTTGAAATTTCCTTTCTCTGAAGTTGGGGTGATTTTGCAGTTTTTTTTTTTTTTATTTTTTTTGCACTCCTGGTTATTATATCCACCTCCTGACTCACTCTACAGTCCGTATGTCTCATTTTTGTGTATGTGCTGATGTTCCCTCTGTCCCTCTGTTTCCTTTCCTCGCCCACGCTCCTCCCCCATGTACAGATGCCACAGGATCTAGACTCATGGGGTGCAATGCTTTTGACCATCAGCTTTCCTGTGACTTGTTTGAGGAGTGGGGTGACAGGAAGGTGACTTTCTACCTATGGAAAAACGTATCTTTTGTTTCAGTGGTGAAATACTGAGAGCGCTGGCATTCAGATTCTGGCTTTGGCATGTGCAACTCTAGCCCCAGCACAAAGGATCTTGGATGACTAGAAGGTGCATCTCTACCACAATACTTCTTGGAAATATTGAGCTGCACACCATTGCTGGCTTGTGTCCCTGGCCCTCCGTGCCCTGTATGTGGCTTTCAGTTTTAGACTTGCACCAGCATTGTTCAAGTAGCTTGTCTGTGCCAGCTCTGCTGACGTCTTCTCATTTTGCCACTTGGAAATTCTCCGAAAATCAAGCCGAGAGAAGTGGGCACAAGCCCTAGTACTGAGAGCCTGCTGGGCAGGATCATGGTCTCTGGCAGTCATGGAATACAATGCATGCAAGCAGAAGGAGTCTGGTGGATGTGACTTTTGGTTCCATGTTACTGCATTCGGGCATGAAGTCAGGTCATGAAAGGGAGTAGCGCATTATAAGACACACTGTCATAAGAACTGTGGGAAGACTGAAAAAAAGGAAAAAACAAACCTGCAGCAGGATGTGCTGACAGTTTCTATGTATTTAAGATACAAATACATACTGTCCTCTGGTTAACATCTGCCTCTCCTTAACATGATACTTCTGTGTTTCCCCCTCAGAGTGGAGTCCAGATGAAAAGTCATAGTTACGTAATGGGTGGCTGTGGGAGTAGGGCAAGTGATGCTCCACTATGACAGTTTAAATGTAGCTCAAAGCTACTACAGAATTTCAATTACTGTAGGCACAAGCGACAGCTGAACAGTGGTTTCCAGGTCAGCACTTGCAGGATTCTGCCTAGTTCCTTTTTTTCCATCAGATGCTTAGAAAAATTTGACAGTTATTAAGTTAGTGAACTTAATTTCACCAGCCATTTGGTTTTAAACATGGAACAAATGCCACAGCAGTCAGAGTGACTCTAAGCATTTGGCCCCACAGCATAATGCAACAATCTGGCCATGTGGCAGTCAGTCAAGGGCAGCCAGACCGCATGAAAAACATGTGTGTCAGACAGGAACACCAGGGTATGCTTCTGGTACCGAAATGGCTCAGACAGTCTCCTGTGCAGTGCTGGTGTACTCATAGCACTTAGGCCAGGGCAGGCATTTCCGCTTCCAGTGTTTAGTAGATTAGTCCCTCTGTGTTTTGACTAAGTACGGGAGTGCATTAAACAGTATGAGTCTTTTGGGGTTTATTGAAATATTTAATCTTGTAAAGCATGGTTGTTGAAGACAGGTATTGCTGTCATTGCTGCAGATGCAGTCCTCATCATTATATCACTGAATGTTTCTCACTGCACTAGTATCTGGATGCACTGTCCTTACCTCTCTAAGCAGAGAGGCAATGGATCCAAAAACACTGATATTCACCTTAATGTCTAGGCTCTTTGCCAATGCATTTTTACAGGTATCACATAAAAACCAAAGTCTTTGTGACAATTGTCTATATTTTGCATAACATTCCCAAGCTTAGCTCACACTTGGAGCTAAGCTTGTACTTCAGCATCCAATCCATTTTAAATGTATTTCACAGTCTTATTTTCCTTGATCAGAAGCACCTAGCTGCAGCTTGAGGCATTTATACATTATTCATAAAAACACATAAAAATTATATTGGATCAATATTCATAAACCAGCGAGGTTTCAAATAACATGTAGGCATTTAGCTCTAAGCTATTAAAGTCAGTTCAAGTTTTGAAAGACCTATTACTTTGAAATCCTTGTAAATCTGTGGGAAATGATAATATTGATCCTTTTATTTTTGTCTTGCTGCACATTCAATTTGTATCCCACAGAGTGCACTATGTAACTTTTCCTGAAGCAAAAGGGACAGGATCATCTATACAGAAAAGAGCTATGATATATTGCATATATAAAATAACTTTATAGTTGGACAGTGATTAAAAATAAAATGTGCATTGAATTAATCTCATATTTCTGTGTTCCTACACATTGTCAAGAATCCCTGAGTAATGTGCTTATCAAGAATTGACAGAATATTATGCAAACATTGGCTTTTTATTGCAGCTTCGATCTGGATTTATGCCAAAAAACCTCTATTACTTTGTTATTTTGAGTAACAAGAGACATTTATAATGCATTGAACCATGAACAAATTTTGGAGGCAACTTTTATATTTCTCTGAGGTCTTTAGTATGCTGAGACCTT
Source organism: Anseranas semipalmata (assembly GCA_013399115.1). Taxonomy (NCBI): domain Eukaryota; kingdom Metazoa; phylum Chordata; class Aves; order Anseriformes; family Anseranatidae; genus Anseranas; species Anseranas semipalmata. The sequence goes on from VXAA01003176.1 coordinate 1,243,395, forward strand.
GCAGTTGAAGTATTCCAGGCGCAAGCATTTCTACAATGGTGAGGTTTCAGATTTTTTTACATACAAGTTAGGGATTTTTTTCACTGTATGGAAACATATTTTAGGCACTTCCTGAGTGCCTTCTGAGATTTTTGTAGGATTCTAGATTCATTCATAACCAGAATCCCAGTTTCCTGGAAAAGTAAAAATTATACACATATGCACATGAAATCATTCTAAACAGAACTGTGGAATGAGATTGTGAAATTTCAGGTGGAGTAGAAGGCCCAAAATTTCCTTTTGAAGAAATCATAGCATGTTTTCCAGCTTCTTCTAAAGCCTCTCCACGATGTTGGAAAAACAGCAACAGCATAGGAAGGGTTTGAATCCTGGGGCTTCAGAGCCTTTTGTTGAGCAGTTCTGGAGCCCCAAAGCTGGCAGCTGGTTTTCAGGCTTTCACTTTTCTAACAGTTTGCCAGAGGAGCTGGGGAGGAATTCATCTGGCAAGGTAGGAGGAAACTAGGTACTTCTCTGATCAGACCTGTCCAGTTTGCATAGGAATTTTGCTGGAATTGATGCATTCCTGGGATACAGTTCATTTTCAAGGAGATGGTGTTTTTGTTTAGGAAAAACATTCTATCAGAAAATAGAGAGCTATCTTTATCTCTGGGTTTTGCTGCCATCTTTAGAAATGGTCAGCAAAGATCTCAACATCTTTGTGTGGAGAATGTGATTGTTTTCCTATGAGTTAAACAGCACCATAGACAAAAGTTTCGGACTCCTTTACAACAGTGTTTGGACAGCTTGGTCTCTTCTGTAGCTCACAATCATGCATTTGGAAATTACAATTTTCCTCACATCTGTTACAGGGAAGACAAACGTTCTTAGGCATTTATCTAATCATCTTAAACAACAGCAGCAGCATTTTTTTTTTTTCTTGAGAAGAAGAGGTGGATAGCAGCTTATTCTCCCTCTCTTTATTTGTAAATATTTTTGTTTCTATTTTTTTTTTTTATAAATTGTTCCAGAGATTCTGATGGCTCTATGCCCTATAACAATGACTGTTTTCCCCAAGGTTTGAATTTAAATCTGCTGTACAGATGGGGGTAAGTACTATCAGAATTCAAACAGGAAGAAAAAGAGTTTAGTGTTGCTTCATCTTGGTCTTATGCTGGCAAGATAGGATGGCTGTTTTCTTTGCTTGATAATTCTATTATCAGATCAGCTGATGACTGCAGACATTGCTTCTTTTCTTAACACTACTTTATCAATACCTTAACAAATTTGAAATGATTTAGACCAAAAAATATCCAAGTTACAAAGTCTTCAGGGAAGGGCCTATATCAGTTTGTAAAGTGCTCTGTGTACTTGCAATGCTGAAATAGAAAATAATGCAATCATAATGGTATGCGGGTGATACCTCTGTACCTAGCTTCATAGCAGATTAAGGGATAAAATTCTGTGATCTCTCTCTTGAACAAAACCCACTGTAAATACTTCATTGCAGAGCAGACTGATCACAAACTGAAGTTCTATACTGAATGCCTGTAAATATGGCATAATGGTTTTAGGGATTGGAAGGTTGAATGCATGGCAGATGTACCTTGTTCAGTTCACAAGCAGAAAGATGAGTGTTTTATTCATTGCCAGTACTGCAGCTGAGGCTGGTACCTGAAATTCAGGAAGTTTATGTTGGGTCACATGCCTCCAGTTATAAAGATAATGCCCTTAGAATTAGAAGAGCTGTTCTGATGTACAACTAGAAGGAAAGCATTGCTTTCTGTTGCAATTAAGAAGCATTAATTGGTTTTAGTTTGTCTTATCATTGATTTAAGTAAGTGAGAACTGAAATTCAAATGGTTTGAATTTATTTATTTATTTTTTTAGTTTAGCACTGTCTTTTGACACTGACATAGTCAGCATTTCTAATTCTGCTGGTGGATGAGGTCACTTTTCATATCATGTCAGGAGTTTTTTCCTGATAGGAATAGATAAGGATTAGATAAGGATTATTTCAGGCTAAATTAGATCTTGTTAAAAATGTAAAAACATTTTTTTCCCATGGAATAATACAGGCTTTTTTGGAAGTATTTTCTCCCTTGATAAATACTGCTTTCAATTTATTTTTTTATGGGAAACTACAGTAAAACGTACAGAAAGTCGTTAATTTTATTTTTTTTAATTTTGAAGCCCGAAATCTCCAGTTTTGAATTTTGCTTCTCTTTTCTCCCTCTTTTGGCTATGGAATAAAAAAAGAATGTATGTCATCTGGGACTTCTGTGTATGCATTGCCTTTTATTCTAACTTCTCAAAACTTGGTCAAGCTTAGAAAAATAAGAATGAGAAAAAGAAAAAATGGTTTTGAAACTTTGGCACTCTGTACTTAAAGTATGGATATATTTTGAAAATACCAAGGGAAGAATGGAAATATAAACATTATTAATTTTACTCTAGCTAACATCAAAGTGCAGGGGGGACAACACAACAATAAAATGTGATATTTAAGCATTTGTGTTTTCGGTGTTTTGTAATTTTTTTTGCACTCTTGTTTGAAAAAACAATACATAGTTTTGAAATATTTGCAAGTAGTTGCTAAATTGTTTTGCAGTAACTTCATGAGCAAGTTCTTTAATACAGTTAGAAAACTGTAGAAGAACAGAAGCCATTTTAAGATCCTTAGCTATGAGCTTTACTTGGTCACCTTCTCAGTGCTGTGAGGTCCAGTTCTTCGAGGACCAGAAAGTACTCAGCAGTGAATGCTCAGTGATATAGCTTCATTAATATCAATTAAGCCATAGGAATCTACCCCAGATGCTGATATGACCTGTGTTCAGTGCCAGTCACTAGCAACTATGAACAGATTTTACTCTAGTTATCGCTGAAGAACCCCACAGTTAAATTAAATTCATTGTAGCATAGAACACACAAGAAATTAAATGACTTCCATGACTGAAAACTTGGCCAAATAATGGCTTCTGAGCCATTAAATAAATTTTATTTGGTTTTATAGCAGGACTAGACAGAAAGATAAATAATTCAATTATATTTCTGCCAGACAGTCTCAAAAATGTTGAAGACACATTTTTATTTTTATTTTTTTACAAGAGAAGACCACAAGAAACTGAGTAACTTGTCTATGTCTTTTTAAGCAGCCTATTAATGTGGTGTACTGACACTTGATACAGCTTTTGAAGTGGTGTTAGCTGCATACTTGGGAGGAGAAAAGCTTTTTCAGTATCTTATTTTGTTTGCAAAATGCAAGTTATTTTCACAGGGGTCAGAGACTTTTGTATTTTTATTTTTTTATTCTTTTTATTTTTATTTTTCATGGGATTGTGTTTTTTCATCTAACATGACAAAATTTATTTATTTATTTTTTTAAGTTCAGTTTCTAAAGCTGACTCATAGGTAGCCTTAAAAAATTTCTGTCCACAGTTAGGTACTGCAATGTGGAGTATTAGAAATGTGACAGATTATTATGAACTTAAATGGAAAATGAATGTGCAGTGGTCAATATTGACCATTTATGTAGTGCTTACTTTTGAGTAACAAAGGTTTCCCTTAAGGCATTCTGAAGTAACATTAAATAAAAATGTTATTGAAATTGTTTCCATCATATTTTTAAGAAGTACGGATCAAAGGGTAAAAGAAGACATAAAACTCATGCAAAATGGTAACATCTTTCCTAGAATTTCAATACTGGTAAACCTTGTCACCTGCAGAATCCACCAAGGCCATGGTGGATTCCCATGCAGGGCTAGCTCCATTGTGATGCAAAGTCAATATTCTGTATATTTTAACTCCACCCCACACTGAAGTCCCTTAGTACAGTTTTCTTTGGCTGTCATTCACTAACCAGAAGCCAAGTCATCTGTGTTTGTGTAACTTGGTAAAAGAGAACTTTTAAAGTCTATTCAGTTTAAAGAAGCTTCTGCTTCTAGGTCAGACAGACAATAACTCTTCTCTTTATTGTAAAGCCTTACATACTGGATCAGTAATTCTAGGCCATCTGAACTATAATAACTGAATATTATTGTATCATTTATGTATTCCCAAGGAACTAAAATGATTGCCTAAAGTATATTTTTCAGTCAGTCTTCAGTGAGGTCAAGTTTTTTTTCCTTGAATAATTCTCCCTCGAAAATCTGAGGCAACATAAATGAAACACATATGTAAAGACTCAGATTCGCATGTCAACTTATCTCAACAAACACTCAAATCTCTATTCACTATCCAGCTATAGATATACAAACGTAAGGATTCATTTGTGAACGGAGACAACTCAGAAAAAAACATGCCTACTATCTTTAAATTATACATAACTATTTTTGCACTAATTTTCTATATATAGAAACATGTATGTGATTCTTTTGACAATTCCTTGGTAGCACTTCTAAATTAAGTACTCATTTAACACAACTCAGATGTTATTTACATCTTGCATAAAATAGGTTGTCATCTTTCCCAATCAGAAATGTCTAGGTTATTCCTACTCTGTGCAGGAAAGGAGCTTTAAAACCCTAAAGAATTCTATTCCTTTTTTATTAATGGTGCCTCACCATGTCGGTCTGGCATGCAATCAGGTTATGAAGTATAAAATCAAGACTCAAAGGGTGATCACAAAGTATCTGTATCCATGTTATGGACAAAGATTTTCCATGGGTTACATTTTATGTAGCCTTAGAATCTTCTCTGACTGAACAACAAGCAGCAGAGCTTCTGGATTTTGAGGCTGCAAGCTAATCTGAGAACTCAGAGTTTTGCTTTGTAGGAAAACTGAGATTCACCAGCTATTGGGATTTCAAGCACATGTCCTAGGCTTGCTACTTAATAATGGGCACCCAAAACATTACATGTCACTAGAAAATAGGAAAAATTGTTTCTGAAATATCTACCATCAGTGCCTTGGGGAAAAAAAAAAAAACAACAAACAAGGTTCTGAAATCTTGCTGTCACATCTAGAGATATAAAGCAGGTTTTCTAGTCTGTTAAAAATTTTACTCAGATGTTTTTAGTCTGGACTGGATGGATGCCAGGAATTTTCTAATTTCTGTTAGAAATTAGCCAGAAGTTCCAAGAAAACTTTGTTTTGGAAACATCAGAGCATGCATGGTCTTTCCTTTAGGAAAGTTGTTATATACTCTGGCTATCCAGCTATGTGCTGCAATTGCTCTGTGAAACTTGCAGGCTTGTCTGGTTTATCTCTGTGAATGTCATTTTCAATGGGCAGTAGGAGGAGGTCCTAAAATCTTTCACCTCAAGTCCTGAGTAACTTAATTCAAGGAGAATTTGCAGCATGTCCACTCTCAAGCAAGAATTCTCACTCACCAGAGCTACAGAGCTTTGGGTCAATCCTGCGTTTTCCAGACCCTGAATCTTAGCTGTGCATCAGGCAGCTCAAAGTGTAATACTCTGTAAAAAATAAAAGAGGGAAAGAAAGGAAGAAGGAGTGGTCTGCCCAAGAGCCAGGACACAAGAACAGGCTGAGCAAAGGTTTACTGGAACCTCGTCCTGATCCAGTGATCCTTAAGACTTCAGAGCAAAACGCTTAAGTCCAACTTAAGTCCGTTCTTTCTCCCTTTCTCCCTTTCTCTCTCTTTCTTTCTTTCTTTCCTTCCTTCCTTCCATTTTTTTTAAGTGTTTCTTTTTTTTTTTTTTTCCTCTTGGAGAATTTCCGGCTAGCCCCTCTGTAGACTGAATTCAATTTGGGGTATGTATGCTGGTCCTGCTATTGGCTAGAAGCCAAGTTTCCTTAGATATTCCGTAAATGCTTGGAAATAATTTCCCTGAACAGAAAATCAGTGCTCACCAGGGTGTTGCCAAATGCTGGACCTCACTCAGGAGGATATAGAAGAGTTATTCATTGACTTAAAAGTAGCCATTGACCAGGTACTAGTGACTGCATTTCATAAAAATCAGTCTATATATTTGGAGCTTTAAAAGGACCAATTTCCCAAAACTTAATGCCATGTTGCTGTAAGTGACAGGGACCATAAATTCAAAAGAGAAAATGCTAATGGAAACTGGCAGCTGATTAGAGAGCCCACTGGATGCTCAAAAAGCCATGATTTCATAGATGTAGAGAAGTTAAGATGGGCAGAAAATAGCTTGGTTGTAAGAAAGTGTTAGAATGGTGCTACAAAATAGAATACAAAATAAAACATGTTTTTAGATAAATTTAAATAATTAATGACAAAGAATATAACCCAGAAGTTTAAAAATGTGTTTGGCTATCAAGAAGCTTCAAGACTGACTAATACCAAGAAAATCAAAAGACATTTAGAACACAAAGAAAAAATGTAGCAATTCCATTTCTAGATGCAGATGGTAAAATCATGGACTATCAATGCAAAACAGATAGAAATAGTTAATAGATATTTCTATTCTGTACTTGGAAATAAGCTGTAGCTATCATAAATTTATAGAATAGAATTACATTATAAAATGATTAGAAAAATTACCCCCTGCAGTAGAGGGGGGTACGAAACAGCATCTGTTTTTCCCCTGGATCAATAGAGCTAGATAAATAACTCTCATAAACATTTACAGAACTAACAGAGCCATATGACAAGCCAGCAGTGTTTGTTTGTTTTTTACAAACTTTACTAAAACAAAGAAAACTTTCCCAGAGCCTGGCAAATCCCAGAGTGAGTCTAATGTCTAGAAAGGGAGAACAGAAAGAAGACTGTCCACTCTGATGCAAGTCCTGGGCAAAACAGTGAAATGGGGCTCTTGACTCTGTTAGCCAGGGGTTAGAAGCTAAAATATCACTAATACAATCTTACGAAACATAAACATTAAACTGTTTAGTGAGACTTTCTGTTAAGGTTATTAATAAGGAAGCTTCAACATATGGGCAGTTCTTTTGGGGATTCTCCACTTCCATTTATGATATTGATTACAATATATTCAGTCCATCAATGACTTTTTTTTTTAAGTTTCATAAAAAGATAAAATATACCTGTTAAATGTGTCTATTCATCCTGAGCGTTTGTTCACCAGCACCTGAGACTGTTTGTCTCACAGTGGATAATTAGTTTTGGTTACTGTTTAGAATCAATTGGGTGGTCTCGTTCTAATCCAGTTATCATTTATTTAAGTGATCTTAGTACTTTGGATGAATTTTTTTACAAGTCTGTCTTGGTATTTTGTGCAAATGCAGTCAATTAGGTTTCTCTTTATAATCACAGCTTCAATTTTTATCATCTCTGTTTATGGAAAGGAAGAATATACAGTTATTCTAAATGCCTTTCAAAAACTGCAAGTTGAACAGCTTGCCAGAGTGCTTGTTCAGACTCAACAGCAAAGTGTTTGCACAGAGAAGCAGATAAGTATCTATTACACAATTATACATTTTATCTTTTAGTCTAGTGCTTGATTCTGCCTACTCATTTCTTTTATGGAAAGGTTACTCTAAAGAAATTTTATCCAGAGCTGCAAAACACGCTGATTTTACAGATACAGCTATCCCATCCATTGAGGGATGTTCACCAACATGTGGAGAGGCTGATGGGCTGGGTAGGTCAGTTTCACAAACTTTACTTTATCATCTTTCACTAATTTTCATATTATCATTCTATTCTAGGAGTATTTTGTGGGGTATGAGTTTATATTCATTTCTTTGGTCTGAAACTGGAGCATTTCCTGCACCACTTCAGAGTGAAGACATTGAGTTCCATTGGCCAGGGGACTGTAACCAGTTAGCAGATGTCAAATGACAAGCCTTTTCTCTAAAAGTTGTGGAAGTGCTAAATTGGCAGAGACTGAGGTGAAGTTGCTGTGTTTAACTGATACTTTGCCATAACATCCTTAAAGTCCATGATCAAACATATCCCAGTGCATTAGGCAGCCACTCAAATATATCACTGCATAGAGAGCGGTATGTTTTTATTGGATTCAAACCATGCAAATACCCTTTATAGAGGTAACATTTTACACAAATTGCACTAATTTCTTCCATGGGCTGCAAGGCTGGAAGTGAAGTCTCCTGCAGGAGAAATAAATATGATCTAAGATCACAGTTTTTATTTATTGCATTTCAGTCAGGAAAAAATTAAAAAAATACTTTTATTGCATTAGTGACTAAAATAAATGCCACAGTAGTCTTGTCTCCATTTTCCAGTTGTTTCAGCTAGAAATATCCCTGCTATGTTGTGCTTAGATCCTGACCTTCTTGTATTTTAGAATAAAAGAATGTTCTTGCCATTGAAGTCTCTATTCAACATGAAGAACTACTGTTAAACCTTATTTCCACTGTAAAAGGTTTCTTTTCATGCCTGCCTGCCATGTCCTTTAGAGCCACTGCGATGAACTCTGTAAAATCTTGTGTCTTATGCTTTACCACTAGAAATAAAACTGAAATAGCTTTTTACCTAATTTGTCTGATAAATTTGATTGTATTTCTCTGAGGCAAAGAGTTGGCAAGTTTTAAGTGAAGACTATACTGAAAAGCCTAAGCTGGTAAAGCCACTTATACTCAGTTAATTAAAACATTATGAAGAGCTCTTCACATGAAAAAGAATAAAAATGAAGTTGGACATTGGCAGAGTCATGATCTGGTAGGCAGAAGACCTCACAGTGACAGGCATGGCAGAGAAGTATCCTACAGAGAATATGCTGCCTCTCTTGTAAACGCTTACCATGGCTAGTAACCTAATGCAGGCTGTGGTGTGCCATCAGTAGCTTTGGCCATCTCCACGTGGAGCATGCAAGTGTGATCCATGGCCACCTGCCTTCTGCCTATACTGGTGCTTTGTGGATGGCTCAAAGACTGCTACATGCACCTTCTGAATCCAAGGCACCTTTCAGCTCTACTCACACATTCACCATCCTTGCAGATAGTGTTATTGCAGTTGTTATTTTTGCGTTGCTTCAGTGATATGTTTCACAGCACAGTGTTACGTGCAGTTGCTTCACCACAGACATAGAGTAGAATGTTGTAGGGCAGGAAAAGGAAATGAGCATGTGAAGATGCAGAATTAAAGGGTGTAAGCTTGGGAAATGCTTATTGTAGCTTTCTTGCTGGAGAAATCATATTGTGGAATCATACTCTGAACGTGGAATTAAATATAGTTGCAGGACACTTCCCTGAACCCTGCCAGACTCCTTTGAGAGGAATTCACCTGTAACTAGACGTGCTACCAGCATGGATGTAACTATGATCTGCACATAGGGCTGGACTATGGGAAAACTGAGAGCAAAAATGTCTTTTTCAACTGTGGAAGATACATGTTCTTCTGCAAAAAGCTACTGTAAAATAGAGAGCCATTTTGTTGCAGACACGAATGTTATCTAATGCTCAGATACAGTGCAATATATGATTTGTTTCCAGCAAAGTAAATTGTGCTCAAATGAGCAAACCTGTGTTATTAAAAAATGATTGAAAGAAATTGGCACAAGAAAAATCTTGGCTGATTATTTAAAAAAATAAGTTATTATCTTAGATACTATTGGTGAATGTGGTAAGCATTATGATTTAGCTGGCTTAATGTTTCACTTTAAGACCTTTCCAGCAGAGTCCCTTCCTGCCCAACACATTCAGCTATTGCTCCCCCGTTTTCTTTCATTCATAGGTACAACAGCTTCTCTGATGTGCGTAACGTCCCTGGCCATAGGAAGCTTTGGCATTAGCAGGTACAATTCCCACCGAAGCCCATGAGGATATCCACTGAAGTCAGAGCTGAGTTTTACTCCTGAAGTGTAACAGGACTGAAAAGTACTCCATATACTGTAGCTAAGAACACATTATATCTTCAGTATTTTTTGCTTTCTAACTAGAAATCATATTTGTGACTTGCTATGAATATGGTAGCATGGTACAGGGTTGTAATCGCAAAAGAAAATATGGTGAATGACCTCGAGTGCTATCTCCACTACTGTTTAGCTTTGATGGCTTTACAAGTGTTATTACTTTCTCTCTAACAATTTCACAGAATCACAGAA
>VXAA01003180.1:0-14222 GCA_013399115.1 Anseranas semipalmata
CTGCAAGCACACATTGTCAGCTCTTGTCCAGTTTTTCATTGCTCAGTACCCCCAAGTCCTTCTCCATGTGGCTGCTCTCAATCCACTCATCCCCCCAGTCTGTACTGGTGTTTGGGATTGCCCTGACCCAGGTGCAGCACTTTGTGCTTGGCCTTGTTGAACTTCATGAGGTTCATGTGGGCTCACTTCTCAAGCCTATACAGGTCCCTTTGGATGGCATCCCTTCCCTCTAGAGCATCAACCACACCACGCAGCTTGTTGTCATCCACAAACTTTCTGAGAGTGCACTCAATCCCACTGTCCATGTCACTAATGAAGATATTAAACAGTAACGGTCCCAATACAGACCTCTGAGGGACACCACTCGTCACTGATCTCCACCTGGATGCTGAGCTGTTGATTGCAACTGTCAGGATGCAGCCCTCCAACCACTTCCTTATCCACTGAATAGTCCATCTCTCTCTAATTTAGAGACAAGGATGTGTGGGACTGTGTCAGAGGCCTTACAGAAATCCAGGTAGATCGAGTTGCTTTTCTCTTGTCCACTGATGCAGTCACTCCATCATAGTAGGCCACTAGATTAATCAGGCGCAATTTGCCCTTGGTGAAGCTATGTTGGCTGTCTTGAGTCACCTACCTGTCTTCCATTTACCTTAACATAGCTTCCAGGAGGATCTGTTCTATGATCTTCCAGGCACAGAGGTGAGACTCACCGGTCTGTGGTTCCCCAAGTCTTCCTTTCTACCCTTTTTAAAAATGGGAGTGCTGTTTCCCTTTTACCAGTCACCAGGGACTTCTCCTGACTGCCAGGACTTTTCAAATGTGATGGAGAGTGGCACATCCATTTGTTTCACACCAGCCTGTTCCCTCAGGACCCTGGGATGCTTGTCATTCGGCCCCATAGTCTTGTACCTGTTCGGGTTCATCAGGTGGTCTTGAACCTGATCTTCACTTACAGTGGGAGGACTTTTCTCCCTCAGACCCTGCTTTGAGGTTCAGGAACTTTTGAGATGTGGGAATAGTGATTGCCAGTGAAGATTGCAGCAAAAAATTGTTGAGTACTTCAGCCTTCTCCATGTCTGTTGTTGCCAGTTCTCCCCTCTTGTTTATCAGAGGAGGTTCACTCTCTTTAGCCTTCCTTTTCTGGCTAAGGTACCTGTAGAATCCTTTCTTGCTATTCTTTGCATCCCTTGCCAAGTGCAGCTCCAACTGTACCTTGACTTTCCTGATGCCATCCCCAGGGACAGTACATCCCTGCCCCATCTGGACAGCATCCCTGTGCCGTTCCCAGGCCACATGTCCCTGCTTCCACTGCCTGTGCATGTCCTTCTTACACTTCAGTTTGACCAGCAGGTCCTTGGTCAGGCATGCTGGTTTCCCGCCTTCCCTGCTTGATTTCTTACACGTGGGAATTGAGAACTCTTGTGGTCTATGAAAAGTGTTCTTAAAGAACTGACAGCTCTGATCAGTTCCTTTATCTGTAAGGACAATTCCCCAGGGGATTTCACTCACTAATTCTTTAAACAACTGGAGTTCACTCTTCTAAAATTCAGGGTCCTGACTTTGCTCTTCACTAGGCCTATATCCCTCAAGATCACAAATTCCTCCAGGGTGTGATCACTGCACCCCAGACTGCCTCCAATCTTGACCTCTCTAATTAGTTCGTCTGTTTTGATGAGCATCAGGTCCAGTAATGCTTCTCCTCTGGTTGGGCTGTGGATTTAGAAGTTACTCCAGGAATCTCCTGGATTGCTTACAGCTCACCATGCTGCTTTTCCAGCAGCTATCAGGGTGGCTGAAGCCCCCCCCCAGCAGGATGAGAGACTGTGAGTATGATGCTTCTTCTAGCTGGAATAAGAAGGCTTCAGCAATGGGCTCCCCTTGATCGAGTGGCCTTTAGTAAACACCAACCACAAGGTTTCCTTTTTTGGCTCGGTCCCTAATTTTTACCCGTAAGTTTTTCAGACAGCTCTTTGCAATCAATCCATTTTTCACAGAGGGCAACTCCCCTGCCCTTCCTTCCTTGCTTGTCCCTCCTGGACAGTTTGTAGCCATTGATTGCGGCACTCCAGTCACGCGATGTGTCCCACCATGTTTTGGTGACAGCGATTAGATTGTAGTTGTACAGTTCCAACTCCTCCTGTTTGTTTCCCATGCTGCGTGCACTGGTATAGAGACACTTCAGCTGGGATGTTGTCTGAGTCACCTTTTTAGAGGAACATGCCCTAATTCCTTTGTGGCAATACCCAGGTGTTTCCCTGTTGGTTCCTAATGCATCAGCAGCCTCTGGCTCTTCTCTATTGCTCAGAACTCCATCCTGTTCCCCCTGCTAAATCGCTTAGTTGTCAATTTAAGCATTGGGTTTGACTTCTGGTGTTCTTGGGCACATGTAGGAATGGAAATTCCTCCTTACCTCGTCAGTGGACAGAGGTGGGAGACCACTAAAGGTACTTCTGAACATCAGTTGGATGGTGTGAATACCCCAGGTTCCCTTCAATTGCATGGCCTCTTGCTGAAAACAGGGCAGAGCAAGGTGCTTTGATGGAGCATTTGCTTTTTCCAAGAGCCCTAAACTGGTAACAAGAATGGTGTCACGTAAAGTAAGAACTTCAAACTTGGGCATGATTATGAATTTTTGGCATTCCCAAGGCTGACATGCCAGAATTCTGCCATCAGCTTAATACAAATAAAATCCAAACTTCCACTGAAAGATGTTGTCTGCTCTTTCTGGCTGCTTCCCTGTGTGTGATGACCTGAGTCAGCTGAAATGTCACAACAATTTTCTAAGACTTGATTCTTTAGTATTATCACTAGTATAACGGTGAGGTGAGGAAGGACAATTCTTTTATTTTTTTTAATAGTTGATTAAATTTGCTATGAAAATAGAGCAAGCTTTCCTAGAGCTATTTTGCTTCTAAAACACGGCCAAAAAAACAGGTAGAGGTGAGAGCGCTCATTTTAAGTAGGCCACTCACCATACTTCCTTCAGAAGTAGATTTCCTTTCTATTTCCCCAAAGGCTCTTAATCCCTTTCCCACTCTCTAGTTTTTAATTTAATTGAGATGCTTTCCTCTGACGTTGGTCAGTGTGAGTGCATCATCTGTTCCTTTGGCAGCTTTATCTGTGCAGAAATGGTCGTATCATTTGCCATTATAAAAAGCACTTATATGGACATTGAAACGCTTAACAGAAGTGGAGACTGTGGTGCACGGGCTTGGGATTTTTGATTTTCTACCTGCCCCCCCCAACCTAGCTTTGTGCTTTGTACTCTGTCCTGGAAACTGAACACTGCTGGTGGTAATACTGAGGGTCGGTGATGTACCGTAAGGGCTGCAGTAGCACTGAGTTTGGACTTTCTTTTAAGGTTGATACTATTTTTCAGTCTCCAACTGTTCTATTTCAAGAACTCATTTTCTTTCTATGAACACAACTTGCTCTTCAACTCCCAAGCATTGCAAGATCTGTAACATCTTTTAATTGTTTTTTAAATAAGCATTTTTCCATTATTACAGACCTGCTTTCATGGTAGAATATTCAGCTGCCTTAGTGGTGAAACAATATGCCCCTATTTGAGTATCCTTCCAGTTAGAAAGGTTCCACAGAAGAAATGGAACGAGAAGACATTCCTCTGAGATAGAAATTTGCAGGAAAGTTCAGATCATCTTTAGCAAAGAATTTCATATAAAATTCTCAAGCTGCCATAGGTAGTGGGGCAGGTGGTAGGGTATTGGGTGTATATATATTTTTTTAATTTAAAATCCCCACAAAGCAAAAAAGGCTATTGCTCTAGGACCTAGGGATCAAAGTAGGTATAAAAAGAAGCAGCATCTGCATTGGATTTCTGTCTTTATGCACATTAAGTACTCCCCCAGAAAACCAGCTTCCTGCTTGATTTCATTTTGCTTTTACAAAGGGATATATGAAGTGTCTTAATGATGATTGTAGTTTACTCTTCAAAGCATCTATTTCTATCCATTACTGTAGTATCTGAGCAACTAACATAAAATAGTATTCATAGCGAAGTTTCTGCTAAACTGTGGCATTTAAAAGAAAAAAAATCCAGTTTCAGAGGGAAAGCATAGAATCAAAACAGTCTGAGAATAGTTTTGGGGTTTTCACAGAATCACAGAATGTTAGGGATTGGAAGGGACCTTGAAAGATCCGTCCAATCCCCCTGCTGGAGCAGGAACACCTGGATCAGGTCGCGCAGGAATGCGTCCAGGTGGGTTTTGAATGTCTCCAGAGAAGGAGACTCCACAACCTCTCTGGGCAGCCTGTTCCAGTGCTCCCTCACCCTCACTGTGAAGAAATTTCTTCTTATATTTAAGCGGAACCTCCTGTGTTCCAGCTTGTACCCATTGTCCCTTGTCTTATCGTTGGATGTCAAGGAGAAGAGCTTGGCTCCATCCTCCTGATACTCCCCCTTTACATATTTTTATGTAAACATTTATAATGTTTACATAAACATTAATGAGATCACCCCTCAGTCTCCTCTTCTCCAAGCTAAAGAGACCCAGCTCCCTCAGTGTCTCCTCATAAGGGAGATGCTCCACTCCCTTAATTATCTTTGTGGCTCTGTGCTGGACTCTCTCAAGCAGTTCCCTGTCCCTCTTGAGCTGAGGGGCCCAGAACTGGACACAATATTCCAGATGCGGTCTCACCAGGGCGGAGTAGAGGGGGAAGAGACCCTCTCTCGACCTACTAACCACACCCCTTCTAATACACCCCAGGATGCCATTGGCCTTCTTGGCCACAAGGGCACAGTGCTGGCTCATGGTCATCCTGCTGTCCACCAGGACCCCCAGGTGCCTTTCCCCTATGCTGCTCTCCAACAGGTCAGTCCCCGAGTTTTAGTTCCCCTTTTCTGGTTACTTCGTCGTTAACAGCCTTTGGACAGAAACTTGCCCATGATCTTTGATAAATGTTTTTGTTGGTTCCAGGTTCACCCAGTATCAAGTAATTGCACAGTATCTTCCTGCTTGACAGTGACTTACCTTGAGCTTTGTTATGTAGCCATCATAGTGACTTTTTATTGAAATTAAGTTTTTATCTGTAGATTATGATTCACTACTCTGAAAATTACCGTCAGTGCTTTCAGTTTGTACTGGAAGTTAATTATTAATTTCTGAGTGATGTGACTTCCAGTCTGCCATTCCCATCAACAGATGCATCTGGAAGGAAATAGGATTCTGCTCTACTGGGTCCTATGCAACTGGTCACAAATCCAGATGGAACAGAGGCTTTGTCATACTTGCTGCAGCTTTCAGAAGAAACACCCCAGCTATAGATTTGGACAGAATGGTTTTATACCTCCCAGACTCCCTTTTTCCTAAATTGCAAACACTAGTTGCCATTATTCAGTTGTTTTCTGACAGGTAGCTCATTAAATTGGTGGCAAATTACATGCTGGCTCCTGATCCAGTGTTTTGTCCCTACAGGTTAAATACCTTCGTTTGTTATTAACTCATATTTCAGTGAAAGCTCCTCTGCTTCACTGATGCATCAAAGGATGGGTTGTCACAGATAAACACAACAGAATTTATATGTTTAGTTTTAGAACTTACCGGCTTAAACCTGGATTGCTTTTATTTTGTCCTCAATCAGGGTGTGATTCTTCCTAGTAAATTCTAGCCCTGTCATGCCAATGGCATACCATCTAGCATTATGGTTACTCAGGAGGTCCACAGAAGTTCAGTCATCTACAGTATATCCCTTCGGAAACTGCAGCCAACAAACTAAAACATAATCTTCTTAAAGCTACATGTTGTTTAATCCTAGCAAGAAAACTGCACACCAAGAAAAGGTGCACCTGAATACAAAATGTGAGTCAGTTTGTCTTCCCCAGGTTTCTTGTGCTGCATTAGGAGCCTTAGCAGACTAAGTCTCCTGAAGACTTATGAACCATTCAGTGCCAAACTCTTGATCATCTTCTTGTAAAAACTCAAGGTTTGAGCCTCTTGGGGAAAACTGTCTTCAGGCTCAGTGTTGGGCTGAGTGATAGCATCAAGGTAAATAGCCAGGAAATGCAAACAATTAGTTGTTGCTATTGCCTCCTGTGTACATTTCCTGATGAAACTGCAACCTAGTTCATGAAGCTGGGACAATATTCAGTGTTTATAATAATCTTAATTTCAATACATTCAGTAAACAATTCACAAAGAAAGGTTTAACAACATTACGGTTACAAAGTCAAGCACACAAAAAATGAGGAAATGTAAACCTGTTCTGTGCACTTTCATTTCTTTTTCTGTTATTTGCTGCCTGGCTTTTCTTAAGCCTTTGCTTCTCTGTTGCATTTTCCCCTCCTTCATTTCTTACATTCTGCGAAAGTCACTACACTTTAATCTACATATAATAAATATATAATATTTTACATTTAACTTAGTCATGGACGGTCTTTATCATCCCTATACCTAACCTCTTCAATTTTAGACCTGCCAAAGTGTCCAAAAAAGGTCAAAAATACTGGAATGAAAACAAGACCGTGAACAGCTCCAAACAAAATAACGAGAAACATAATCTTGAAAAATGTTCTAAAGATATAGGTTTTTGCTGCAGCCAGGACAACTACTCCTAGTATAGTAGAAACTGCACCTTGTAATACTGGGTAACCCAGCTGGTACAGAGCTCCTATCGCTCTTTCATTCGCTGATGACCCTCCACTCGTAACAAAGGCATAGGAAATATGAGCAGAAAAATCTACTGAAAATCCTATACAAATGACCAGGTTGATCATGGATATGGAATCTAGGTTGATGTCCCAAAATGTCATGAAACCAGAAACACCAACTATAACAGAAGCTATAGCAAAAGTCACCCACAAGCAACACAGTGGGTTGGGAATAAGAAAAAGAGAGACAATGAGCATTGCCCCAGCAGCGACGACAACATTCTGAATGGTGTTCTGCTCTATGACTAGGTATTGGTCGTAGTAGATGAATGCTGGGTGGTACACCGTTAGTGAAAAATCGCACTGCTTGGCTTTGTCTCTTAACTGATTTAAAAGATTTTTCTCATCAATGGCTGAGGTAACATTTACCGTCTGGATGAAGAAACGTGAAGCTGCTATTTCATTGTGAGTCTTGTTAATGTCCCACTGAAAACTGGGAAGATATTGGAACAGTGCAGCTAAATTACTAATGAAAAGATCCTTATTGTTTATATCTATGGAAAGTCCTCTAGCAAGTTCTGTGTATACTCTCAGCCATGACTCCGAAAGGTTCTTGTCTACATAGGAAATGTTCTCTAAATCCTGTGTGCACCTCTCAATGACATCACGAACAGACTCATTCCAGTAATTTACATTTCCAGTAATGACAACCATGACCCTAGGTCCATATTCTGAGAAGTATTTATCGCTGTCATAGTATGGAATAACATAAGAGTCATCACTAGCCAGATTTCGAAGATCTATGCCCTCCCTCATCTGAGTGCAGCCATAAATACTGCTACCCAAATATGCTCCATACAGCAACACCACAAATAGCTTGATCCATTTATGTGTCACGAAAGGACCATAATACTTTTTAAAGAATATGCTCATCGGATGTTCGCTTTCTGTCTCATTGGTTTCAGGCTGAGATGACTCGCTAGAACAGCTGCCTATACAACATGCGTTATACAAGCAGGACATCTTTCCTGCCTTCACTGGCATACAAGTTAACCAGTGTCGATTTCCTTGTTCCCTTTTATGATTTAATACAATAATTGCCCCAAAGAATGTCATGGTATATATATAGCAGAACACGAAAGCAGTGCCAGTATACAGGCAGAATGATCTCACAGAACGAAAAGCAGTCCAGGTGCCAATGAAGAAGGCCAAGACATCTGTGAGAGTGGTGATTGTCACAGAAAGTGCTGCTTCGCTGTAGGTCTCGGCCAGCCGAGATTTAGTGCTTGATTTTTCTGTCTTTCTTGAACTTTGTTCCCAGGCAGCGATCATGATGAACATGTCATCAACACCAACTCCTGCAAGAGGAGAAAAAATTAATCCTGCATTGCACAAGGCAGCCTCCCCCGACACCCAGCAAATGTACAAAATAAATAGCATTTAAGGCTGCATGGAATTTAAAAAAAAGAAAGCTAGGCTATTAGCATTGCTTTAGTGCTGATGCGAGTTAAAGATACAGGAAAACACATCCTTTATATGCAGCTGGCTCTATTACCTTTCAAAAACTCATAGTGACCTGATGGATTATTGATCCCTCACCCTGCTCTGCTGAAGGATTGAGCACACCCAGTCCATCGTCTGACAAGTGTTTTGTGTCTGCTGTCCAAGTGCCCGCTGATGTAAATTACACAGATTTAAACATTGCTCATTCTGATGCTTTACTATCTTTATTGTTAGAAGCATCTCCTACTGTCCCTGGAATCTCTTCTTCACCACTGCAGCAAATTAGACCAATAATTTCGTGCTCTATCTTCAGCAGACAGTGAGAAGCTGGGGAAGTTCCAAGCACTTCAAAGGGTATGATGAATTCACAGCGAGTTTGTTAAACTGGAGAAATACTAATTTAATTGCTTTCAGAATTACAACAAGCTAATGAATAAAGTGCTCCACTTGAGCAAAAAAAAAGAAAGAAAAACAAGCAAAGGATTGCATCAACAGAACATGGAGAATAACCGGTTAAGTGGCAGAAACAGATCTGGGTGGAGGGAAGAAGGACAGGAAATGGTGACCTAGACAACAAGCAGAGAAGAGCATGATGAGCCAAAGATGGCAAGAACATATTAGCAAGGAAGACAGATGGATGGGTACTCGTTCATGAATAAAGGCAGCTTAGTGGCAGGTGGCTGAAAGTACTTAGATCTTCCCTGAACCCATCCCAGAAACTGCATTCTGCAAAGCAGGTACAGCTGAACGTAACAGCTGGTGCATTTAGATAAACCAAACTTGGAGTTACCCTACTATGTCTGGCTTTAAAAAAATCAGATCTCTCTGCTATAAGCAAGACAGTGTTCAGAAAAGAGGTATGCCTTACAGCTGGGGCTGCATCATCTCTTTGATATTAATCAATTTGCACACTTAAATCATCCTGTTAGAAGGCAGCATGATAACAGTCCTCTAATTAATAAAGGACTGTTAAAAAAATGTATCAATTACCTTTGATGTATATGGAAGAACAATGATCAACTTAACGCTATCAGGGAAACCTCAAAAGTTCTTGAGATAATTATTGGAAACAGCTTCCTGTTTAATTTTCAGTAAGTTCTTCAAAACATTTGGCAGGAATGGCTTAGTTAGATCCTGCCTTGCAGCAGGGAGTGTGCCCTCATGAAGTTCCCTCTAGGCCTGAACTCCTGATTCTGATGAAATGGCTTTCTTGAAAAAGCAGCTTCTGGCATACAGTGATTAAGTAGCAGTCTCACTGTTCAGTCCTCCCACCTGTGCCTATCTATACTTTGACAATGTGAAGGAAAGCTTGAAAACGTAACCCAAACAGACCGTAAAAACAAGTGGCTGTGTAAAACCACAAGCCAAAAAATTGAAAACATAATGGAAATTTTATTTTAGAAAAGTCTCATGATTTTTAACTAGGCTTGTGACTTTTAAATGCTTGGGATTGGCTCTTAGATGTCTCAGCATCAGCTAGAAACCCAAAACAAGATACGCAGCAAGCCAGAAGGTAGTACTGAATGGTGTCGAGCCACATAGCTTCTGGAAGGCAGGGAAGGTTTGAAAGCAGTTCGTCTAAAGTAAGGGTCATTTGTCATTAATGCAAAGTAAGGGTCATTAATCCAAAGAAGGCCAAATTCATCAAGTTACTTATAAAGTTCTGAAGAGAGTGGTTTAAGCCTTTTCTCAGCTATACAAAAGGGTCCTTGTTAAGTTTAGAGCCTTTGCATTCAATGAGCAAACAAATGCAAATACCAAATGCATCTGAATTATGAAGACAACAGAGAAACTACCCATCTCCTAAAGAGCATTTGCATTAGACTTCCAATATGACCTACAGCCTCTATCAACCCGAAAGTTCCATGTGTTTTCCTCAGCACAAGATTAAGACCAAGGAAACATCACATGAATTTGTCATATAGGAAACTAGGTAAGGATTTTAAAAGCTGTAATTTATGTGCAGCAACATTACCTAAAGGTATTTTGAAAGCTAAGCTCTGGCTGTCAAGTGGCCTGCGCAACTCTGATACAATGATATTCAGTAATTTCCTTGGTGCAACAGAATGGGGCATCACTTCAATTTTCTATCACAACGAGACCGTTCATCATCTACATCGCACAGGAAATCTCACATCTTGTCAAAACAAGATGAACTTCTTTGAAACTGCAGACAGTCCTGCTCAAGCTATATTCAGGCCCAATTGTATCTGACCAAAGACTACAATCTTAATAAAGGATACAAAAACTTCTGGTAACTTACTTCCCACACTCACCTCATAATACGTATACTGGCCTAAGTCACTGCCAGTTTAGCATAAGTTGCACATGGGGCATGTGTTTCACGGTGCTCACCGTTGAGCTACCTTGAAAATGATTAATAGCAGCCAAGTAGGGAGCTCTCACTGTACTGCAACAAGAGGTGGTCAATAGGTGGATGGTTTTGGGAAGACCTCTGTACCTGCTTAAATTGCTGGCAAATTCAGCAGTCCCAGAGAACAGTACTAGCAACAAACTGTTTTGGGGTAGACAAACTATTACCCAGAGCTAACGATTTACATAAACGGTTATAATATGCCTACAGAAAACAGCAGGGAATGATAGAGAGGAAGGCGGTGACAGAACCTTGTTGAGCTCAACCGAAGCAGTAGCACTAACTACCAGCACTAGTTAAAAGAAATGATTAGTCAGCATGGCTAAATTAACAGTGACACTAGAATAATGCCAGAAATGCTAACCTTACCGGCCTACCGTTTATACTTTTCATGCTGGAGCAGTGGAACTAGGGCAGGCGTTATTTTTTGTGAAAGCAGCCCTTCTGCCAGAGCACAGCCCCTGCCTCACAGTGCAGGTATGCTGAGCCCAGCGGCCCACCCTCTGCTAGGAGGTCAGGGGAAGCTGCAGCCTCACGTCTCCTCCCCTCACGGCACGACTGATCTGCGTATGATCTGACACTCATATCATAAAAGAGTAACGCTATCAAGTTGTTTTAATTCCAACTTTTTTCTTCGTATCTGAACCCAACACGCTTTTTCTACTTACCTAGAATAAGAAATGGTGCATTTGCTACAGTGACCACAAACGGCACTCCACAGTACAGCATCAATCCAAAGCTGCTCAATACAGCTAAACCGGAAGAAACCACTCCGCAGCATGCAAGCCAGACATTATTTCTTATACAGCTCAATCTGAAAACAATTTAAGGAATATCTTAGTTACATGTCAGATATTTCACCAAGGCATTTGGCATGACAACTGAATGAATATTCTGCAGATATGGATGGTATCTTGTCTATGAAGAGAACTTGATGAAAGCTGCCATTTGCTAGGAGGGCTCCCAAGTGTCATCATTACAGAAGATTATTTTATATTGCAGGTGCTAAATATATCATTACTGCTGGCCAGTTATATAGATATAGATATGAGAGTAAATATGCATAATGATCTCTGCATCAGTAACAAGCAAACTGGTAAAATGAAGACACATAAACTCTACAAGTGAGAGGCTAGATTTAGGGTGATCAAAAAAGTCATTAATTTTTAGAAGCTCTGTCCTTTTATACAGGTTCTTAGGGTTAGCATCAGCATAGTATGAAAGCATCTCCTGGGCAGCAACCACTGTGTAAAGAAGCTTTCTAGTAGACAGACTGGCTACCAGCTGTTTGCCAAAATGCCCCCAATGGCTGGCTCGAGGATTCCCTGTGAAACACCCCCATTGGGAGACTCTGCACACGACGGCACTGCACCGAGAGGGTAGAGTTACCTCGTGCCTCACCAGGAATATTTTCCAGGCTGTAGACCAGAATGAACTTTAAGAGAACCTCTCACTTCCAAGGCAAGATGAGTCTGACACGCTACCATATCCTCCTATGGTTGCATCTTTTCGGGCTAAGCCATGATTTTATATACCTAAAAAGCTGTGGAGGATGGAATTGTATCTGGCTGAAACCTTTTACCATACACTAATATCAGCAGCATAGCACAGCTGCTTAACTCTTGTGAGGTCAATTAATGCCGTATAGAGAAAATCCGAGGGGGTGTACGTATGGATCTGTGTTGGTAGAACCACCCATGTTCTGGCTGCGCTCGCAAATGACGGGGCATGAGACAGCTGATATCCAGATATTGTACAGCCTAATTAGCATCATGTTTCAGGCAAGCACTAATCCTTTAAGCCCACCCTCTGAGTAGAACTTTATTCCTCAAGCACAGCACACAAACACTGCTGTACAACTGTCAAGTGTAGACTGGCTCACCTTCCACATGAGCAAAGAAAGGGCAGATCAAGTTCTTTGCGAATGCAGGTAAGGCTCAGGACTCTCCGAGCAATCAGGATGCTTAAAGACCTACACAGACTTGCAGCTATCTGTGAAGTTAGTGTTGATTCATCTGTACCATAGTCAAGAAGGTGGCAGAAAAAAAGGTGCAACCAGACCATAACACAGTACACTTCCTCCTCCCTCCCCAGCTTCCTCCCAGTTTTGAACTTATCTTTACAAATACTTAGTATTTTGTGGGCAGGATGAAGGTTGAAACTACGAATGCAGCAGAGAAAGTAGTAAAATAACCTTAGTAATAAGACCATTTATTCTTTCTCTCCCCAGTAGGATGACTTTTTTGCTTGATTTTTATGCATCCTTCCTAGGAATGTCTCCACCATGTATGCCCAGTTGAGCTGCGAAGTTTGATTCAAGACAAGTGTTTGTGCAGAACTGTGCTGCTGCACAGGCTGGCTAGAGCAGGCTTCTGACCCCCTTTCTGCACAGGGTAAAGTAGAACCTGGTGCCTGTGCTCAATCATTTTCCTAATTAGAAGTGTTTACTTTGGCATAGCATTTTTGTGTCAAAGCTACAGCACCTCTGACCTCTTAAGGAGTGTTTGTTGTGGTTTTTGAAATAGCTGCAACACACACAAAACATACCATTAATGAAAAAAATGATTCTTGTGAGATGGGGACTATATAAATGATTGATTACTTCAAAGAACAGACTAACGGATACGAGCATTCAGGCTGCACGTGTCTGAACTGAATGCTTGTTCAGGTACTTGTTTGGGACTTTGCATGAACCCCATTTAAGGGGATGGTTAGTACACACAAGTTGGAGAGAAACAGCAAACAAATCCTTCTGCCCATTATTAAATTTCACGCGATGGTGGCATCTTCAAGAATTACTTCATTCAATAACAGCAGAATGAGGAGAAACTAAATTAGACATGGTAAGGATGAGTGGGGGTCGCTTCTCACAGATCCATAGCTTAGAGGCTATTTTACCTTAGGCAAGAGACGACCGAAAAGGTTATTGTCAAGAAGTAAGTTACGGAAAAGAGCGGGATCACGCTCTTGGTATTTCCTTCAAACTCCTTCTGCCTGGACAGCGAGGTAAAGTAAGTCACCTGCCGTGAAAACAAAACGAAGAAAGATGAAGCGTTCCTGCCCTCTCTTCGCTCACGCACGCAGGCGATGCGAGCGCCGCTCTGCCCCCCGCGCAGTCCCGCGGCCGGCCGGAGCCCCCCGCCCTCAGGACCCACCTGAACGGCCGCCAGGTCCAGCTCGGCCAGCACCGCCGGGAAGCCGCGCAGGAACTCCTCCAGCCACTGCCGGCTCCCCTCCTCCGCGCCGCCGTCCTCCCGCAGGTAGTACAGCAGCTTCAGGGCCCGCGCCGACTCCACGTGCCCGCTGCCGTTCGTCCGCACGCCGCCCAGCGCGCTCCCCAGGAAGGGGCCGCTGCTCCTACCGCCGCCGGGGAAGACGAGCCGGGACAGGGCGCTGCTGTCGTTCAGCAGCGGCAGCAGCGGGTTGGGGCTGACGCAGCCGCCGCCGCTGCTCACGGCGCAGTGCTGCTCGTAGCCCTGCTCTCGCACCGCCCCGTCCAGCTGCATCACGGCGTCCCTCGCCTCCGAGTCGAGGACCGAGGCTTCCCCTGCCGCCACGGCGATGAGGGCGACGTAGGCGCCCTCCGTGACCAGCCGCGGGGCGGAGAAGCGCTGCGAGTCGTTGGTGGGGAAGTGCTGCCGCACCAAGTCGCGCTCGGCCTTGGCGGGCCCGCGCATCGGGGTGAACTGTTCCTCGATGTCGTTCGCCTGCAGGTGCGGCAGGAAGACGAAGCCG
>VXAA01003183.1:0-10492 GCA_013399115.1 Anseranas semipalmata
GAGCGGCGGGGCTCGGAAACCGCGGGTGGCGACCGAAAAGGCGAAGGGGACCGCGGCGCCGGGAGCGGGCGGCAGCGAGGGCGCAGCTCCCGTGCGGAGCCCCGGCTGCTCCCGGTGCCTCCGGACACCGCTGGCGTGCGGGGAAAGCCGGGCGTTGGGAAGGCAGGAGGCTGAGGCCTCGGGGCTGGGTTTCGCTGTTCAGGAGGGGGCTAAGCCCGGGAAGGCCTGGAGGGAGAAAACTCCTCCTGCGGAGGGGAATTATTCCGCTTCTGCTTCGTACCGGCACCTTCCTACCCGCTCTTCTCCTACCTCTTGCCTCCAGCCTTGCAACCGGGCTGTGGGCGGCCCCGGTGGAAATGCAGGCGAGAGAAGACGGTCAAAGCCAGGTTTCGGAGGCCGGATCATTAGGAAGCCCGCTGCTGCAACAGCCGCGCCACCGAGTTTACAAGGAGCTGCCTTATTTGCATCGCGGCGCAATTAAAAACACGCGGTTTGAATAATAGCCCCGTCCTGCAGCTGGCCTCGCAGGAGATGCGCGGTGCCTGCCAGGAGGGCTCTGCACCCCACGGTCGTGTCCTCGAGCAGCGCCCTGCTCCTGCCTGGTTTAATTAGAACCGACTAACGTTTTCACATCTTCGAGACAGGATAATTTACACCCAGGGGCTCTAAAAGGTGTTGCTGAAAAATTCCGTGGCTTTTACGTTAATACTCCTGAAAAACAGGAAATTCTGGGAGTAAGGAGCATCGACCACCGGGTGAGACCCGAGGTCTCCCAACAACCTCCGTGGGCGGCACCTGCAGCTCCTTGGCTTCCCCTGACCCCGCCAGCGAGACCCTCTGCACCGCGACCCTCCTCCCAGAGCTCATCCGGTGCCAGCGGCCGCGGGCTTTTTGCTCCTGCCACCGCACCATGCCCAGCTGCGCATCCTGCGAGCCGCGCGACATGGGTCCTGTCACTGGGGTCGTGGGGTGCGTCCTGCCTTGGGCATCCCAGCTCCAGAGTCTGGCCCAGGGATGGAGTCGTGGCCGAGGAAGTGCCCCCGAGGCTGGGGAGGGCGTTGGCCTTAGGGAGCTCGTTGCCGCGGGGTCTGGTGCTCTCTCTCTGGGTTTCCTGGGGCTGTTCCTGCAGCTTCAAAGCGAACCTGCGTGCCGCTCCATCCTCACTGGGCAGACGGCTTGGCTAGGTTTTATTGGCGTAGTAACAGCAATAAAAGGTGTCAGCTCTCGCTACAGACCTCATCTTCCCGCTTTCCGCAGGCCATCCCGACTACAACTACAAACGCTTGTGCAGCACGTTTGAAGGCGCAGCTAAAAGATGAAAACTTCTCCCGTTGGACCAGCTGCCACCTCCTCCTCCCTCCTCGCGCTCTCGGGGACAGAGAGGAGCGGGGCGGGAGGCTGGCGTCTCTCCCTTACAGGCTCAGAGGTCGGCGTTTTGGACCCAGCCACAGCGGTGGTTCTTCTGCACTGGGAAGAGGGGTTCACGGCTGGAGGCTTCTCCTTGGACCTTCCATGGGTGCCACAGGGAGCTCAGACCCGGACTCTTCCTCGCCAGACACTCCAGAAGGCTCTTTTGGGAGAAGTGAGGCATTGCCTGTGGTGAGAGGCAACAGAGGCTGTGCTGTAGCAGGAGGTGTGCAGTCAATACGCTGCCTCCGCTGCCCTCCTTCACCCGGCCGTCAGCATCCCCTTGGCCCAGGAGAAGTCCTGGGCTGGGAGGACACCATGGAGCAATGAGGATTTGGGACGACAGGGACAGGGTAAGGGGGAGATCCGAGCCTGTCCCTGCTCCTCAGCGGCTCCAGGGCTGCCACACTGGAGCCCCGGCTCCTTTCTTTTCCGTCCTCCAGCTCTGCGATCCCCAGGTCTGGCTTCAAGAGGTGCCGAGCGCTCCTAATTGTAATCGCAGACAAAGAGAGCCGGCCTTTGAAGGCGGCACATGCTGCGTCTGACAGCACGTGCCTGCAGACGCTGACAGCGCTGACAGCAGCCCTGGGGACGGGGGAGCTGGAGGCCGGGGCAGCCGCCAGTGCCCAGCTGCAGGATTTGGCCCCAGGCTGTGGGGAGCAGCCCCCCAGCCCCAGCTCGGCACCCCCGGGGACAGAGGGCAACAGCAGCCCCACTCGATGAGCTCCGCGTTAGCCGCCTTTGGAAGGAGGCCGTTTTCGTAGCCCCGGCCGCGGTGCGGGTGCCGTGCAGCAGCACGCAGCGAGGACCCGCTCAGCCTCCGCTCGCCCCGCGCTTTGCGTCAAGCCTTTGTCTGCGGGGAACCCACAGCCCTGCGGGAGGTTTTGGTGCCGCGGCTCTGCTGCGGCTGGTCCCGGGCTCGCAGCGAGGTGCGCTGGTGTCACACTGCTGTCCCGGGGCTGCCATCCCCCTGTCCCGGCTAGCGAGCGTGCCCCAGAGCATCTCTGCGGGCAGGGAGCCCTGGGAGGTGCGGGTGGCAGTGGGACGTACTCATCAGGGGGACACGGGGACTTTCCCCCTTTCCCCGTGGGTACGTGGGGACAGATGGGAACACGTCACCTCCGGGAGACCCGGAAAGTGACACCACAGCACGACCCAAGTAACCAGGTCCCCCCTACCCCAAGCAGGGCTGATACGGCTGGCAGCCCCCAGCCCACGTCCCATCGCCTGCCACCAAACGCGGGACAGGGGGAAGCGCTTTGCCGCCCCACCGGGAATGGCCCCGCCGCGGGTGTGAGGGTCCCGGCTACAGCATCCCGGCGGCAATCTCTCGCTCAGGTTGTGCCGTGCTGGATACGGCATCTCCATGGAAACCCTCCCGCTCAGGCTGTGCGGGCTCGGGAGATGCCATCTCCACGGAAACGCGGCGGCTGTGCAGGCCGGGGATGCGCGGCCGGGCACCAGGAAGGCTGCGGGTGCCCCCGGTGCCCCTCGCTGCGGGGTGGCGGGGGACAGCCGGTCCCACCGCTGCGGCCAGAGGGAGCCCCGGGAGGAGGGGACGGGCAGGTCACCCCCGTCTCCGGCACGGGGGGAGGAGGCACAGGGAAATTTGAGGGAGCTCTGCTGTGCCGTTCCAGAAATCCCCTGATCCAAGTAAGGGAGTGGTGCGGGACCCCCTGATGGCCACGGGGGCCCTGTTACGGCCAGGGGCACCCTGGGCGCACGCAGGCACTCCCACAGCATGGGAAGCCGGGGGGCCTTCACCGGGGACTGAAATTTCACCCTCAGAAATAGCCCGGATGAAATACTTTACAGGTTATTTATAGCCTATGCTAGAAAAAAAAAATAAAAAGCAAGAAAGAAAAGAAAGCAACAACAAACCCACTTTATTTGTTGATTTTAAATCTGCCTTCTCATTTCATTCAGCTCCTGCTGGTCTCGAGGGGTGGCTGAAGCCCGAGCATCGGATGGCTGAAGCATCATCATTGTCCCTCCCCGGGGTCCCCGCAGTGTCCCTGCCCCAGGGCAGCTCAGAGCCACCCCAGTGGAGCCGCGCTGCCACCCCCGAGCGGCACCAGGCACGGACACACCGGGGGAGCCCGGGCTGGGGAGCTCGGCTGGGCTCGGCGGATGCTCCCTGCCGGCCCCGGGAGCGGCTCGGCCGCCTTCGCCCGGGCTCCCCGCTCCGTAAACCTGGCTTTGACGTAGCCCAGAAAGTAGGCCAGTAAGAGCAAACTGCAGCCGCTCGCAGCCCTCTCGAGGGACGCCGTGCCTGCGCAGCGGGAGGGAGGCGTGCGCATTAACAGCGCCGCTGCTCTCCGGGGTTCCCGCACGCCAGAGGAGACGGCTGGCGGAGGAGGGTGTTTTTCTCTCCTCCCAGTGCCTTCGGACTCGCCCGAGCGATGCGCAGCGGCGGGGCAGGAGTGTGCTGCGGGAAGGGGATCAGGCTGGGGAGCGTCCGGCCCCATCTCCTCCCTGCTGCCGTGGCAGCTGCCAGCGGGCATCCCCGCCGCCCCCCTTTCCTGCAGCACTTTGCAGATCCTGATTTATTTTTTAATTAAAAAACAAGCGTTGACATCCCTGTGCCCTGCAATTTTATTTCTGCAGGGACGTCAGAGGGACACACAACCTGCCCTCGATGTGGGAACGTGACAGCACCAGGAGCGGGCGAGCCCCGAGCACTGGCACGGGATGCAGCGTGTCCCCAGCAGCGGCCCTGCTGCATCCAGGTCCCTCCTGTAACTCATCCCCAGCAGCTCACACCGATGCTTTCTGCATCTATTTTGGGAGCATTTCTGGATACTGGAAGCCCTAGTTCAAGCCCACTCCAGCGCTGCCCTTCTTTGCAGGATCAGGCACACCCAGCTCGCAGCTTGAAGCTGTCCCCTCTCGAGCATCGGCCACACTCAAACTGCAGGACCCACCAGCCAAAATTTGGCATGAAGCTGCCTTCAAACCGAGGGGCTGCATGCCAGCAGCTCCCCGTCACTGCTTCAGGTGGTCACAGCTTGTGACAACCTCAAGGCCACTGCTCTGCAGGGGCATGAGCCCATTTCAGGTGCGGTGGCCTCGGTCCTCTCCAGGATCAGCACCTCACAGTGCCATCACCGCCCCAGCCCCATCGCATTGCTTCTGCACTGGGGCAGCCAGGGAGGTCCCAGCAGTGCCACAGGGACCTGGCTGTCCCCAGCAAGCCACCCTGCCAGGGCTGCCAGAGGCTGGAGCTGGCTGCAGGCACACGGAGGGGCCACGCACACCCCGTGCTGGGCACTGCCTTCCCCCGGCTCCAGGGCGCTTCAGGTTTTACTAAAACAAACAAGACCCCCCCTCCCCCGGTGACGTCCCCAGGGGCTGGGGGCGAAGGTTTCCCACAGCATTTCGGGCAGCCGGAGCAGAAGGAAGCTGGGATTTGCGCTGGGGCCACCAGCCCAGCGAGGGGCTCGTCAGTGTCGTGGCACGGAAACGATCGCTGCTTCCTTTCATTTTTTCAGCTGTGTCGACTAAAGCAACGCAACCGTGCCCCCATCCGCAGTCAGCGTTATCCAGCAGCCCCGGGGCACAGCTCAGGGCCAGCAGTGCCCCAGCTGGACCCCGGCAAGGACACGGCCCGGGCAGAGCGTGGCACCCAGCCCCGTGTCCCGGGCAGAGCGGGCTCCCCGACTCCCACGCCAGCCTCGAGCAGAAGTAGCCTCCCCCGCAGGGCGCGGGCGCAGAGCGGAAGAGCCTGGCGTATTTACGGGTCTGGGAAGGAACGAGCTGCAGGGCCAGCCGCTCTCAGCCTGCATGTGCCCGTGTCCCAGCCCCAGGGGACAAGGGACAAGCCCCAGCCCCTGCACAACGCGGCAGCAGGGCAGAATGGCGGCGGCACAGCTCTGCCCCAGGGGACACGCGGGGACCCAGCCTGGCTGCAGCGCCAAGGTGGGAGGAGGCGTCCCCGGCGTGAGGGACGTGTTTCCTGGGAACAGAAGCAGCCCCGGCTCCAGCTTCTCAAGTCCCTCCTTCGCTCGGGACCGGGAGTTTCTCCAGCTGGCACGAACACAGCACACGTGGGAAGAGGGAGGAGAGGCCGGGAGGGTTCCCAACCCGCTCCTGTTTCACTATACCTCTCTGGCACAGCGCTCGGCCAGCCCCACGTCCCTTGTGCTCAGGAGGGGGACACCCTGAGCACCCTGCCACCACCTCCTGAAAAGGGCATGCATGGCTTCAGCCGGGAGGCTGGGATCTGCGGCAGGAAGACGGCCGGGTGGCGGCACTTGGCCAGAGCCCACTCCCAGCACGTGCAGAACGGCAGCAGGGCCATACAGACCCATACAGACTCCTCACCGTGCTTATTAGAGCTGGCCAGAAGTTACTTGGAGCAGCAGGAGGGCTTGAGAAGCGTTGCCATGTAGCCAGGCTCAGTGCAGCAGGCTGCAAGAAAGCCAATTTAGCCAAGATGACAAATATTTAAGTAAAAAAAATATAAAATGTGGCACTGAAGACAAAAACAAGGGGTAGAAGAGATCCAGCCCAGCACTGACACGGTGCCGGCAGCAGCTCCACCTCCTTTACGCACCCCCACCCCCAAGCTGCACCTCGCGGGCCTGACCCGCAGCAAGCTGTTCACGTTACACCGAGACAAGCCACCCTGCCCCGTGTCGGGCCCCAAGGACAGGCAGGAGGGCACCAGCTGTCCTGTCCCCAGGGCAGCCACGCAGACTGCACAGACAGGGCAGCCCAGCAGTTTTATTGCAAAGGAGGAAATAAAAAGCCCTGGACAGAACCAGGAGCCTCTCCACAGGAGGGGAGACCCTAGGCATGGCCCCTCGCCACCCGCTCCCCGGCGCTGTGCGGGCCACTCCTAGCACCAGTGAGCTATCGTGCTCTCTTGCGAGGGCGGCGAGAGGACTGCTCTCGCTGCTTGGGTGTCACTTCTAGCACTGGCTTGGCTCTGCTGCCAGTTGTGGTGGCCACGGAGGGGACGTCCTCAGCAGAGAGGGGCTGGATGATGTGGCCTGCCCGGGTGACGATGCGGGGGGTGGTCAGCTTCTGGAAAGCACGTTGCGTGTTCCACGTGGAGCCCACGGGCGTCCGGATGCTCTGCTCAAACTGCTGGTGCCTCTCAAAGGGGAACGGCAGCTCGTTGACCTGCAGGGAAACAGCAAAGCTGGGGTAGCACCACCAGCGACCTGGCCCAGCCCCCTGGGGCTGCTTCCAGCCGATGCTGGCACCAATTCCCACCACTCCACGACCAGCTTGCACCATGCACCCAGTCCTGCTGACCACCTTACTGCACGCCCCAGGACAGCTGGCACAGCAGCACTCAAGGAAACAGTCCTGTAAGTTCCTCCTCCCCATTGCCCTCAGGGTTGTCAAAGATGGAAATTAAACGGCTCCTTTACAGGCAGGGATTCAGGAAGTTTTGGGGATGGGCCACGGAAAGCTTCTGCCTAAACCCAAGGCCAGCCTGGGTGCCGGAGCTGCGGCGCCCATCGCTGCCACCCGCGGAGGCCGTGCAGCGCCCACCTGATGTGCTGCCGCGTGTATGTTGCGCTGCTCGCTCATGATGACGTGGGGCAAATGCTGGTCCTTTCTGGGAGGCGCCGGGGGCGGCTTGATCAGGAACCTGCCGAGAAGCAAAGATGTCAGGCCCTGGAGCTGGGCTGAAGCACGCTGCTGCAGCCTGGCACACCTACCGTTTTATTTTCTTGTTGCTGGGCCTCAGTCCGGTGCCTCCCCACTCGCCCCAGCCCGGTAGCACCAAATTCACCGGCTGCGGCTTTGCGTCCTGCTCTGCCTTGCTCTTCTCCCGGTGGAAGTCGGCGACTACGTCGTCCCCGGCAAAGGCCTCTGTGATCACCCCTCGCTGGTCGATGCCACCCTCCTGTGGAGACAGGAGTCAGTGCCCTGCAGCCAGCCCGGCTCCCAGCCCAGGAGGACTGGCCCCTCCTGCTCACCTCCTCCTCCATGACCACGGGTAGGCTGGGGCACTGAACCTCCTGGGGTGCTGCAGACAGCACGGACTGCAGGCTAATGATTTTCTTCTTGGCTGTTGGCTTCTTGGCAGGCCTGGCCCCGGCTCTGCCTTTCTCCTGCTGGTGCGATCGCTCCTCTGCTCCCACAGCCGCTGGCTTCTCCGGCTCCTCTGAGGGCTCCTCGGAGGCCAGAGCCTCGACATCCTCCATCGTCTGCACGCGGTGCAGCTGCTCTGACAGCAGGGTCTCCTCCTGGGCCCGGGGAGGCGGCTCGATCCCCGCACTCACCTGCTCCTCGGCACAGGTGGGGTGGATGGAGCTGTCTCCTGGCGGTTCAGAAACCACCTCTGTCTCATCAGCGCCTGTACATCAAGGTAACAGAGGAGAAACAGCAACCTCATAAGCAGGGAGGCAGAAAGCAGGACAACTGTATGAAAACATAGCCCTCACGACCCACCACGCATTTGCCCAGTGCTGCGGCACACCAGGCACGGCGCAGGGCTGCAAGCTCCTCACCGCGCTGCTCGGGGCTCCCCCCAGGCTGCTGCCGCGCTTGCCGTTTCTGCTCAAAGTCTTGCAGCAGGGCCTCCTCCTCTGACACCTCTTCCTCCTCTGACATCTCCTCCTTGCTCTCTGCAGCACCAGGCACCGCAGCGTCTTCAAGACCCTCCTGCACCTCGGGTTCCTTGGCTGGGTCACTGGGCTTGCCCAGCATCCAGGGATTCGCTCTGCTGGCACCCACGGGGACGGCAGGGTTGGTCACAGATGTGAGGTCCTCCTCGGGCACGTCACCTGGCTCCTCCTCGGGCAGTTCTACCCGCACCTTCTGCATCAGCTCCTTGTTCCTGGCCAGCTGCTCCTGCATGGCCTTGCGGGCCTGGGAGAGGATTGAGGTGTTTCTAACGCAGGCCAGAAACAATATGCCCCCTTTCCTTGCCCCACCTCAGCTGTCCTCCCCTTCCCCAGGCTGCATCTCACCTCCAGGTCGTACTTGGCCATAATGGCCCTGGAGCGGGCCCATTTCCCCTTGTTCTGGTGCTTGAGACTCATCCGCTCCTGAGGCAGAGAAAGACAGAAGCATCAGAAAGAGCACCCTCGGGAGCGGGGAGTTCCCAAAGGATGAGGGAGAGGCAAGCGAGCAGCACCTCCATCCGGAGCTGCTCCAGCTCCTCCAGCTTTGCCAAGGCAGCCTCAGGGTCCGACTTCTGCAGCAGCTCAAACTCCTTCAAGGCCTTGCGCCTCTTGCTTTTTTTCAGCACGCGATGGTACCTGCAGCACGAGGGCAGGCAAACAGGGAGTGAGACGTCCCTGCACAAGCACCCAGCCTCCTCTTTGGGAAGGCAGCGCTCTTCTGGGCAGCAGGCAGCACAGCTTCCCAGCAACATTTCAGCCTGCTGCTCTGCCTTCCTCCACCTTCCAGCCGTCCCCACGCGCTGGGCCCCAGCCCTCTTCCAGCTCCCCGAGCCCAGCAACGTCAGAGTCTTACTTCTTGCTCTTGATCTTCTTCTCTCGCCGAGCCTTGGCTTCGTAGTAGGACTGCAGGACCCGAGCCTTCTGCAGCTCTGCTCGCCGCCGCCGGGCCTGCCAGGGAGCACAGCGTGAGGGCAAGCGTGAAGGAAGAGGCCTCCAAAGCCAGCGTGTGGGGGAAATAGAAGAACCACCCACCTCCTCTAAGCTCATTGCCTGCAGCGAGGCTTTCTCCTGCGGTGTCAGGAGCGGGTCTGTGATGGGCTGCTGCGTTTTGTGGAGCAGTCCAAAGATCTCCTGCTCCAGGGGAGTTCGTGGCTGTTGGGGGAGAGCAGACAGCAAGACAGGATGAGACAAGAAGTAGTGCAGGAGCCAACACCCACGCAGATCTCCCCATCCTTTCTGATGCTCGAGCAGGCCCACGGGAGGGCACAAACAAGCCGAAGCCCCAGGTCCCACGACACCACATCCAGATGAGACAGAGAGGGACTTCTGGGCAGACGGAAGAGGTGCTTGCTGAGCTGGGAGCTCAGTGGGGACTGACTTTGCCCTGACCTGGGAAAGCTCTCCAGGGATGAGAGCTTCTGCTGCCAAGCAACACAATCTGCGTGGGAATTCGTGTTTGAAGCCAAAAGCATAACCGAGATTTACAGGTGTGCGCTATTTGGCAAACCAAATCCCTCCTCCATCTTCACGAGAAGCAGCTAAGGCTTATGAGCAAGCACCTGGCTCAGCGCAGGGACTAGGAAACAGCGGTCTTAGCCCACGTGTCGAGTGCTAAACAGCGGGGAGAACTGCACCCAAGAGGTGACAGCAGTGGGCACGTGACAGCCCCCACCTTCCATGCCGAAACCACTTGCTCCAGGGGGGCAACCGCCACAGGCTCCTGCTTCAGAGGGAAAACCAACTGCTCTGCTCGCCGGTTCTGCAAAACCACTGGCTGCCACCTGCCAACGTCTTTAGAGGTCTTGACATACGCGGCCTCCCTCACAACCTGCGGACAGGAGCGAGAAGAGAAAGAGATGAGTCGAGAAGCCGACATGAAGAATAAGGAAAGCCAGTCAGCATCAGAGGGGAGTAAACGGCACCCAGGGGCTCAACCCAACTGCCCTTTAAGGCCCGAATTTCCTCCCTGTGCTGCCCACGCAAGCCCACGTACCCGCTCTGCCTCCTCCTTGCTGAGCGGCAGCTCCACCGCCTTCTTCTGCTTCACTCTGCTCAGCTCCTTCTTCACGCTGCTCAGGGCGGACTGGGCGCGAATAGGGCGCAGGAGCTCGGACAGGACCAGCTTCTCACCAGCGCCTAGGCGAGACCCCGCACGTCAGCACGGGCCGGGCTGCTTTTAGCCCAAAGACCCGGCCCCGGGCATCCCCCAGCGGCCTCCCGTGCCGGACAGCGGGGGCTCTGCCCGGCCCGGGGACCCCCGGCACCCCGGGGGGCTCCCACCTTTACAGCTGACGTTGAACTCGGACACCTGCACGCTGGCCTCGGAGCGCTCCGCCGCCTTCCGCCTGCGGGAGAAGCGAGGAGAGTGACGGGGAAGGAGCGAGGAGGCCCCCGCAGCGCCGCCCCGCGCTCCCCGTCCCCCCCCGCAGCCAGGGCAGGGGCACGGGAGCCCCGCGGCACCGGGCACCCGGGGTCGCCGCCATCCGCCGCGCCGCCAG